>WYDI02011170.1:0-15479 GCA_009867235.2 Psittacus erithacus
CATTTGCCAGTGAAGAGCGAGGCAAAGAAGTCATTAAGAACCTCAGCCTTCTCCAAATCCAGGGTAGCCAGTTCTCCCAATAGCTTCCAGAGAGGGCCCACGTTGTCCCTATCCTGTCTTTTATTTGCTATGTACCTATAGAATCCCTTGCTGTTACCTTTAACATCCCTAGCCAAGTTTAATTCTAACTAGGCCTTAGCTTTCCTAACCTAGTCCCTAGCTTCCTGGACAACATCCCTGTATTCTTCCCAGGCTGCCTGTCCTTGCTTCCACCATTTATAAGCCTCTTTATATTTCTTTAATCTTCCAGTTCCTTGAGTCACACCATAATGAGGTGGTTTCAGCTCTTGCTTTAATACCTTTCCCTCCTGCTGCTAATAAAAAGAAAGTAAGTATAGGCTCCAAACACAAGAAGTAAAAAAGTACAATTTTTCTACTTAAGAAGTAGAAAGTAAGTACCATGCAAATAAAGGGACTTTAAAATCACATGGAGGTCAAAAAAGAACATTTGAACTTTTCTCATGACTCCAAGGAACCCCATATTCTGGAGAAGAGAAGGCTGCATGGAGGCCTCATAGCAGCCTTCCTGTATCTGAAGGGGGCCTATAAGGATGCTGAGGAGAGACTCTTCATTAGGGACTGTAGTGGTAGGACAAGGGGTAATGGGTTCAAACTTAAACAGGGGAAGTTCAGGTTAGATATAAGGAGGAAGTTCTTTACTGTAAGGGTTGTGAGGCACTGGAATGGGTTGCCCAGGGAAGTTGTGAATGCTCCATCCCTGGCGGTGTTCAAGGCCATGTTGGGATGGAGGCTTGGGTGACATGGTTTATTGTGAGGTGTCCCTGCCCATGGCAGGGGGGTTGGAACTGGATGATCTTTAGGTCCTTTCCAACCCTAACTCTTCTGTGATTCTATAATGTACTGTGCAGGTTGATGCTGTGACTGGCCTGGGTAGCGGAGGTTGCTGTGGAGCTGGGGGAACTGCACAGAGCTCTCCGCTCCAGCCTCTGCTGTAAGAAGGCAAAATGTTCCGCTTCCACTTGTCCTGAAACGCAGATGCTGGGCTGGAGTTCCCATTAGCCAATCATAATTATTCGTCCATATAATTCTATATAATTATTCCTCTTACAAAAAGTTTACTTTTAAAATGAAAGATACCAATTGCTTTTTCTAAGAGGTTAAATACAGTGGGATAGCCTGGGATGCGAGAAGTGTTCTTACCTGCTCAATCTTTTTCAGCAGCTCAGGTTGAGATGGGTCCTTCCCTCCCAAGTCTCGCTTTCTGCTCTCATTTGCAGGGTCAGCAAAGATTTCCTCCATCTGTTTAATCCTGTCCTTGCACTGGGAATGCTGGACAATGAAAACCCACAGCAGCTATTTTGATAGATAAGAAGCCAAAAACATGACCAGAGATGGAAGGCCTCTGTGTCTCACACACCAGGATAATCATACCACAGGGACTGGGATGGCTGCTCTGCCTCCATGTAGACTTGGAAGTAAGATTCCGGCTTTGGATGCTTGGGGGGGTATAAATCTAAGCAAAATGATGCTGGTCAAACATTGGGAAACACTTCCCTGCAGAACCAGCAGTGTGCATATCTCATTCTCCTGTCCTAGTGCTTGTGAATGGGGATTTGAAAAGCAGCAGATTGTGTCACAGAAAGTCATCCTATAATGCACAAATACAAATCAGCTTAATCTTACTAATGGTTTAAATCATTAACCAGGGTCTTGAATGCTTGTTCCCTTGACTCCTCTTCCATATGCAACACAGCCATCTGAAACTGTGTGTTAATTTAGCCACACAGACAAGGTTTCTTCTCTGAGCCACCGGGAATCATAAGAGCCCTGTACTGGAAGATGATGTTCACCTTCTGAATGTATTTGGAAAGGCAGAAAAAGGCTGTTCCAGGCAGTGATCCCTTTCTCAACCCCTGCTGGATGGCCTGGATGAAGACCCATGGGTAATTTGCCCCAGGATGCAGTGGGGTGGGCTTAGGGCCGCTGTCTGCAGGCAGGGCACAGAGCCTGGCTGCTGGGATGAGCTGAGACCTGCCACAGCTTCAGCTCCTTCCTGAGGAGGGAGAGCAGTAGTGGGAATGGTGGGAGCCTGCACTGGTACTGCTTCCTTCACCCTGCCTGGGTCTCTGCAGCCTGGCCTAGCCAGTGCCTTCAGCAGTGGAGATGGCTGCATGGACTCACAGTGAGAGCTCGTCCCCATCTACCTCACCCCAGAGCTTGACCCACAGACTTCACAGACAGGGTTTCCTTGTACTCTGAGTGAGGGAGGGTAATATGGAAGATCATGAGATGTTCTTAGTTACCCATAAAGGGAACTCCATTTTGACAATCAGGGAAAGACCCTGATGTCTGCCAGAAATTGAGTCCCACCTTTTCTGTCCTTAGACTACATTTACGTTTTTGTTCTCAGGAATACACCAGACTTTTAGGATGGGGTGTCTTGCTTTATTCCCTACAATCTTATGTTTGATCAATTTAGGGATGTAGGAAGGATGCAAGTGCCTGACAGTTTGGTTGCAAGTTAAACTTCAGCATCCTGCTTCCCCACTGGTTAACACTGATGGTCTCATCCCTGCAGGCATCCAAGTTTTCTGTGTTAAAGTTCCAGGCATGTGTCCTGAAGTGACTCAGTGGTGACACTGAGCAATGTGGCACTCCCAGGACCTACAGAAGCAGGTGTTCCCTGACCTTGCTGATGTAAAACCTTCCTATGGAATATCGCTTCCCAGAGCACACTGGATGGATCCATGCTTCACATAAAAACTTCCTGAAGGAGCGATTGGGAATATTTCTTCATGTTTGCACTTGCAAAACAGTGGTGGAGTTTTGTGCTTGGACATACACCTGGCTGTCTGTCAGTGCACTGTCACTGCAGCCATGATCTATTGGCACTGACATAACACAATCCAAGTACATTGCTAGGAATTCTAACTATCAGATACTATATTAAGGAAATAAGCGGTCACTGGCTCTCAAGGTTAGGAACAGTCACCAGAAGTATAAAATCAATGTTTAGATGTCGCTTCCAGGATGCTACCAAGAGGGGGTTTGAGCCCTGGAAGTTTGCAAGTCATGGAAGAGGGAAAGCTGACAGATTTTCTCAGGTGGTAATGGACCAATACCAGAGCACTGGTCTTAGATACTTGTTATGGTAAAAAAGTGTCACACAGCACTCTCTTTTAAGCTTGGTCTAAGAGAAGGCAAAGGAAAAACCTTAAATGACTGTAATGAAGAATTTCCTTGGCAAACCATGATTCAGTGCGTAACCAGATACTGGAAGATTTGTTTGAATTCTAAGCAACTAAATCTCAAGCCAAAGAATATATGCTGGGGGAGAATGTAAAAGCAGGACCAGCACAAATAAGAGGATGCAGCTGTACTTCCAGTGATTTTTCCTAGCTGGGGCCAGATTTCTCAACCACTTGCTCAGGTGAAAATGCCTTGTGGAGGCAGTGGTGCCTTTACAAGATAAGAGAGAGCTCACCAAGTAAAATATTGCAGGACTGAATAGCTAGTTTAGAGCAGAAGGACTAAAACAGCAAAAACACTGTCCAAAATGGAAAAAAAATCCATAGAAAGTTTCACACTAGGCTTCAATTTAAAGGCAATATGAGTTGGAAGTGATTCAATACAGGCTAATCCAAAAGTATGGAAAACAAAGCACATTTAGAGATAACCATGCTATTCTGTAACTGCTTAAGTGATGCGACAATAGGCATCTTTCTTTATTTTCTCCTAATTTGTAGTATTTTCCTTGGACAAAACTTTATGTGAGTTCTAACAGATTCTAAGTCTCAAACGAAACCAAAAAAATCCCTTCTTTCTTGGGGTGGATTTGATACAGGGGATAAGAAAAGGCTGTACTGGAGAGGCTTTCCTACATTTGATTGTAATCAGTCAGGAGGAATGGTTGCAGGACAGACAGACAAAAGGGAGCACATATCTAGTTAAAGGGATGGTTCTGAAGAAGTGGAGATCTGGTGCTTATTTTGGAGATCTCAGAGAAGGTTGGTGAGGTACACTGAGTGCTAGAAAAGGGCAAATATCACACCAAGTCTTTAAAACTGGTGGGGGAAAGGAGCTCTGGAGCTATAGGTAACGTCACTTCCTGAAGAATAAATCTGGAACAAATAATTAAACTTTCTTTGTATGAAGCTAGAAAAGCAGAAGGGACATCAGAGAGCACAGGTGTGCTGGGTCATACCAGACCTGACCAGTTCCCTACTACGATAATTTACAGGTGTGTGGAGAACAAATAGTGGGTATCATATGTCTTGATTTTACGCAGCTTTGATGTGGTTTCATGTGACATTCTCACAAACAAGCCAAGGAACTGGATTCTTAATGAAAATATGAGGTAAATAGCCAGTCAAATTCAAAATTATCTTGGTCTGAAGAAAGGTCTGAACAAAAGACATAAATAACATGCACGACACTGCACGTAGGCAGGAAAAATTGTCTGCACAAGTACAGAATCAAGGTCAACTGATTAGATACTCTTTCTTTAAAAGAGGGTCTGGTTGTTACATTAACATGAAGATGAATCATGTCATGCTGCAAGGAAGGCCACCACTGTACCTGGACACATAAGAAGGAATGTAACCTGCAAGATGCCTCAATGAATCTTTTCACTCTCAGGCACTGGTATTTGCACTGCGCCTCAAGAAAAAGACCAAGTTGCCAAAAGGAAACGCAGTGCAAAAAAAGGATGATCCAGGAAAAATCTGTGAGGCTGATTGAAAGAACCAGGGCTGTGCAGCCTAGAAAAAGGATGGGAGAGGAATGTGATTAACTTTATTCCAGTAACAGGAAATGTTGTAGGGAGGAAGAGAATGATCTGTTTGTCATGTCCCTGGTGGACACAACACAAATCGATGTTCTTACACTGCAGCAAGGAAGACACGGGCTAAAGGTTAAGAAAATCTTAATGATGCAGCGTGGAGATTTTCATGGGGTTGTACTAAAACTTGGACAAGCATTGATGCCAAATGCCTCAAATAAGCTGTCAGTCCCTGTACAAGAGCTGAACTCTGAGGCATGAAAGTCCCATCATGACAGCTCAGCACGTCTACGTGTCGGACTAATTAATGATTAACACTAAGTGTTTCTCTCTGAGGCATGAAGACAGTTTAGTTTTCATGGGTCATTCCAGTCAGAGGGAACAGCCTCCTGCTGTGCAGTCCCAATTAAAAGTTACATAGTTTTATGCCCAAAGGAAACCACCTTAGAATCTCACCAGGTATGTTTTGTGTCAGGCAAAGGCAGTACCTGCAAATATTTCTGGTTTTAATGCTTTAAACATTGATAGTAACAAAAATACCTAGCCCATGTCACCAGCACTTGCTTAGAAGAGGTCTGGTATTGATTAAGACAATGGTATTTCATTAGCTAAAAGTATTCACTGGTGTTTCACTGTCCGGTGGAAATAGGCAGCTTTAGATGGAAAGTGTACGAGTGGGACATAGATCAGTTTGATGATTAAGGAGTTCGTGTGGAATACAGGAGACCTAGGTGAAATTTTTGCTCTTGCTAGCACACAGCCCTGACCTGCGCTTTCCCTCTTTCCTGTGGGCACAACAGCCACTGAGACAGGGGTGCAGTGTATGCAGCCTGTTGAGTAAAACATACTCATTCCTCCCACTATTCCAAGAGGTGCATCTCTAACAGAAATAAATATAGCTGTTGTTGAATAATTATTTGGCTTTCAATACTGGAAAGTTTAATTCACCTCTGGAGTGAGAAAAAGGAAAAAGGTTCTGGGGAAATGGGAAGATTGGGAGATACAGGAGAGGAGAAAAACAGGACAGGTAAGATGTCAAAGACTGAAAAATACCCAAGACTTAAAGAGACATGAAAGGTAGGAAAAAGGGAGAAGAAAATTTAGGTCATACAGGATTCAGCCTGCCTAATTCAGATGCTCTATATGTATTTCAACTGTAGATGCCTTTTGAAGCATTCTTACATGATTCAAAGTTCTCCATACCATCAATGAAGAGAGGCAGGTGCCTTGAGAATAAAAAACTCCAGGAGGAGTACTGTGGTCCCAAAATCAGGCTCTCCCTCTGGAGGCAAAGGCGCACATTTCTTTCTATTAATAAAGAGACCTTGTTCACTTATCTGTATAATTTTTCCTGTGGGCTCCTAACCCAAAGTGAAGGTTAGGCACCCTGGTTCCTACATAAGGTCGCAACAAAATGGAGACATAAAAATGAAAAGGAAAACTTAGAAAGCAGATTTACAGTCTGTTAGGAGTTCTAAAGCTCTCTGGTAGAAATCAGGATTTCACAGTCCTGTGGTGCACTGAGACTCCCTCTGAGCATTTATAATTACCTAGACTGAAAGGCAGACAATAGCCCAAAAGTAGCTCCTGCTACCACCTCTTCAGATTTCAGCTTGGCTTCAGAGGTTAGTTTCATAGACAAGTGATTTAGATCTGTATTCACCACACCAATGCAAAGTCTTGTGCAAATGATCACCATCGTAAGATCCTTTGCATATCGTAACTGAGCAGATGCCAAGTTGGATTTCAACATGGGGCCAAATCTGTAATCAGTACAGGAATCAGCAATCTGAATTTGGAAACCAACACCAGAAGTCAGGTTTGGGCTTATGGCTTTTATTTGAATCATGGAGATAAAGCCAAACAACTTGAAGCTGTGTCTCCCTAGACATAGTGGCTATTGTCAGTGGGAGGAAGAGTATTAATGCTAGAATAGTTGAGCAAAAGGAGATGGCTGAGTTAATGGCCAGTTTGAACCATGTAATATTCAGTAACCACAGCATCTAGTTACATTTTGAAAGCTGATAACTGGTTATTTGCCATTGTTCACTGGAAAAGCTCTGACTTGGGAACATTTATTAAGGCTATCCATCTGTATTATCACACCACTCTGTATTTTCCCACTTTTTAATTTTATGTCAATGTCACAGAAAAATTAAAAGCACCTGTAACAATAACCTCCCTTTAACAGTGGTTTTAGGCTTCACATGAACTATCATCACTAAGGGGAAAGACTTAGAAATGCAGAACAGAAAAAACAAAGCTTTGTGATTGACTTAGTTCACAGAAATCATCTGCACTGTGTGACTCAGTGCTCAGTGACTCCCAGTCTCATTCTAAATCTCACCTGAACACATAGCTCTTTTCTTTTTCTTCTGCCTATTGTCTATTTTTCATGCTCCCTCTATTCATCATCTAAATCTGTAACAGCACTGTTAAGTCCTTTGCAGTATGATTTTGCATAAGATCATGTACAACATTTTAGTCTCTTAGCAGAGCATACAGCTTCTCAGAAGCAGCAGAATAGTGTAAGCACTATTTAACAGTGAGTCACAGCTCCCATCGATGCCATTACGAAAGGCAATGTACACCCTAATTTACGATTTCGTGCAGGCACTAACAGAGTATGTATGGAAAAAATTACCATCTGGAGATAAGGTCAGAAGTAAATGAGCCATTTCAGAAAGCAAGGAAAGAATGTCCCAAACACTGCAGTTTGTTAGTTGTTTAATGTCATTTTGTAACTAGAACTAAAACTTGCACTGTTTTTGTGGAGAAGAAAATCTATGTGGATTATATCATTGTAGGCAGCAGAGTTTCCCGAGTAGGCTCAGGGTCAAGTGTGAATTGAGTTATTATTTTAAGAATTGGAAGGACTAAGTATATCTCCCACCCCTTCCACCTACTCCCATCAATACAGTTTTAGCAAACTTTATCTACATTGCCATTTTTTCCCCATGACTCCCATTCTCCAGCTTAGTCACACTGACATTTCATGCTATGGGGAGGGTTAGCTGAGATTCCATTTGGAATGTGCATGTGCATAACAAAGTGCTTCAGCCAGTCACAGACAAGTTTTGCTAGACAGGTCTATTACTGAACTACCTGTTTAAATAAACCTCGTAAATCTAGGCTGTGAAATTACCTTAAGTTTTAAAATACAGAACAATACAAGCCAAAAACAGGGCTTGCTTTCCCACTAACCTGTATCTGAAGCATCACCAGCTGTGCATCCAGGGCTTTCTTTACTGGGAGCATTTTGAGCAACGATTCAATCTCTCTCTTCTTCTCATTTACCTTCACCTTCAGAAATCTGATCTTTTCATCCATAACTTGAATCTCAATATCTCCACTTCTACACAGCATCTCTTGTGTGTGCATCCTTTCATATAAAATGCATAATTCTTCTTCCCGGTCTCTGAGCAGAAGGCCACTGAAATAAGCCCCAAATGAAAAGGTGAAGTTTAAAAAAACATGACTCATATACAGTGTATTCTATCCAAGAACAGAAGTGGTGACCTGGGACGATAGTAATAATCTGGGATAACATACAAACCTTTTACAAATGCTACTTTAATATCACATTAACCTTTTCAATAGGTAACAAAATCATTACAGTGTGAAGATGAGAGAACAAACCATTGCAGAAGTTACTCTAGTCTCTCATATAATTCTAAAAACTCTTCCGGCCTTCCACAGCATTCATTTAAAAAGTGGATTAACTGGATCAGGGAGCTTTACATCTTCTGCATTTTTATATGTTACCTGTGCACAAAGCACAAACAGAGCAGGAGGCTACAAGTTCTCAAGACATTCAGCAGTCAAGCCACCATATATTTTTAATAGTAGATCTGAAGTATGAGCATCATCACCAGTGGAGAGCCAACATGTGTAATACAGAGCAGCACTGACACTGCAGCAAGGCAGACTGCTTAGGGAAACATATTGAGGCTTTCATAGTCTTTCAGTATCACTAACTAGGAGTGCTCATAAGCTGTTGCTTCATGAATGTCAAATTGCCATGAATACCTCTCATTTTGTTGCTGAAGAGCTCTTTCATATCTTTTGTGTAGCTGCACAGCCTCCTCTTCAATTTGGGTGACTGTATTGGTAAGTTTCTCAAGAACCAAATACCGCTGCTCGCTCTTCTCTTTCATCTCTTGCATGGCTTGTACGATTTTGAGGCAATCACTTTTGAGACTGTCTATAATCACTATATTGCTTGTATTCTTCAGCTGTTGTCTCTGCAATTTTCTTTAACATAACAGAAAAGTAGGCAAGTTTTTAGTTCTTTCAATTTGAAAGCAATTTCAGCAATTAAAAGCAGAGCTTAAACTAATTCCTGAAATACACAAAGGATCTTCTATGTCACTCTGCTTCACAGATGCATTACAAGGAGTAGAAAGGCTCTCTGAGAATAGCTTCTCTCTGCAAGCTCTTTCCAGCTTGAAGAGAACTGGATTATGGCCCAAGTAAAATGCTACAAATGGTGCACTGCACTACAGCTCTTTTCCACTGGGTAGCCCAAAGGGCCATAAGAAATAAAGTTCAAGAGCAGAAGCATAAACTGTGATGCAAAGTCTTAATGTGTAGAAATCCTGCCATTCTATTTAACGAGGATATCAATATAATTTTGTGGTTGCAATTCAAAGCTCTCCAAGTTTATAGAAGAATGCCTCACAACATTCACACAAGAAAGAAAATAGTCCGTTTCCCTGTGTGACAGATGAGATAAAATCATAATGAAAGGTTCGTGACAAGATCACACAAATCCACAAAAATTAAGAACAGAATTCATTATTTCTAGCAACCTTGCTGGCCACCCTCACTTAAAAGACAGAATCTCGTTGCTACATGGATTGTTCATTTTCTTACAACATGGAAGTTAGCGTTACTGCATTTAATCTGTGGTATCACTTCTTGATCAAGATACTATTCATCTACATTGGGAAGATATTTGTGTCAACATACAAAAGAGGTAGTGAAAGGAGAAGCATAGTCTTCTGTTAAGATACAGAACTCCAGATGAAATATCCACCTCCCCTCATGGGCTCCATCATTAAATTGCTGCATTACCATATAAGGAGCAGTGAGCTGCTTTCTGGTTCATTTCCCCATGTGTGTAACACTTCTGAGTTCCACATGGTGTTGCTAAATTGATTTAAACTTTTGTAAAACAAGAAGCATGACAGTAGTGCAGATGCGTTATTAAATATTTTCTGATAAACCTTTGTCTTATTTGGGCTGATACTCTGTCCTCAAAACTGCAGGCTGCAGTTAAGTCAGTGATGCTGTGATACTGAAGTCTCTTACTGGGATTAATTTTTTTTTTTTCCATAGGCATTTCCATTATTAAAAATTCAGTGCTCCTTGCTAGTTTGAAATCTAGATTTGCAGAGATCAAAATGCCTATTAGACCAGAGTAGGGTCATCTATAATAATTAGATATGTCTGGTATCTAGACAATATAGATCTGCCTTAGTCTTTTTTTTTTCCTTTCATCAGAAATTGACTGGGAAGGACTCAAAAATTGTTCCACAAAATGTCAGCATCTTGACAAAATCACTCAAACCACCGAAGTTCCACTTCTTTTTTAGCTACCCCCAGCATGAATTTGAAATCAACCTACTTGGAGATTCACAATACACTTTGAGTGACTGTAACCTGAATGCATTCTTTGGTCCATTTGTGCAATTTTTTGGCACCAAAAGACAAAGTTTTGGGAAAATCAAGTTATTTTTGAACTACTCAGTTTTGTCTATGTTGTTCTCTATACACTGTTAACTCTTCACTACCTTTCTACTTTCCCAACTACTGATTTCAGGGACATTGTCATTCTGCCTATATTGCAGAATATCATCAATAGGATGACAAAAAGATGGCAAAAAGATTATCCCCACTAAATAATGGTCTAGGAAAAAATAGAGTCACAAGAACCAGTTGTCTGCCTCATCCTCTTTGCTGTGAATGTTTAGTTTGACGAGGATTGCCTGGAAATTGAAACCATGTTTTGTTTTATCTGAAATAAATGTTTTCCAATGAACTTCAGTTTGAGTTTGAACCAAGAGACCCAGTTTGTTTCAATTTAGTAATTACACAGTTGCATTACTAGATAGTGACTCATTTAATAGTATCATGCACCAGTCCACTGTGGAATTGTATATGCATTGGACCTCTTTTTTTCTAAGGGTAGAAAGTGTGACTGCGATGGTGTTGTTCATATTGAATGAAAGAGCATGCTAATGCAGATGCTAAAGGCTCACAAGGACTGTGATCAAAGGAAATGCAATGACACTTTATCCTTTCAAAGGGTGAGTAGCCAGACAAACTTCAGACATGTTTTGTGCCATGCAGTGATGCTCAAGCTAATTGTGAAGTGTTACGGTGACCAGAAATGAGAACAGATTATGTAAGGGTGCTGCTAAATGTCTTTTTTTGAATCAAGTTTTAGAAATCAGGATAATGACTATCAAGGATGATAAAGGTATAGTTGAAGCTGGACTAGATTCTCTCCCAAGATTCCTTCTAATCTTACATTTCTACAAATGTGATCTCCAGCTTACTTAAACTCACCTTTCCTTGGTTAGAAGAGTATTCCTTAAATTTTCTATTTCATTTTCTATCAATTTTACCCGGTTTTGAATTTCATTTGCTTTCTGATGAGCAGCATGCACCAAATCTATACATTTATTCCTTTCATTTTGAACAACCTCATATATTTTAGCAAGTCCTTGGAGTCTGAAGAAATGACAAATGTGAAAGAAATAACTATTAGAATTTTATGCATACACAACTTGGATAAAAATCTCATTAAAACATATTTTTTAGCTAATGTGTTGTAATTATTATTCTCTTACTCTTTTTTGATTTTTCTTCCCCTCTTTTCAAACTCTTTTATTTCAAGATCCTTTCTTTTTAATTCTTTAATAACATTTTGGAGTTGTATCTGAAATTTAAATAGAATTCAGTGAGCACTTTAGATATACCAAAGAAATGTCTTCAAAGAAATTACTCAGGACAGCTACTCCTATCAGTCAAGGAAAATATGTTGAGGTGAGAATATTCTAAGAACTTATTCCAATTATAATTTAATGCTTTTATTGCAACAACATTAAAGACCACACTTTTCCTATGTATATTAAGCTTACAATGACTGTTAATGTAGATAATTTGATGCTGCATCTTAGAAAGATTGGTCCTTTATATCTGGCGTTCTACTGTTTCCTCTCAGTTCCATTGCTGTGTAATTATTTGGCATATGCACCACTTTTCAAACAAATTTTATTTTACTCTTTTCTGGCTTTTAAACAATCACTGATGCTTGAGTAGAATGGAACATTTTCATTCTGCCAGAGCTCTGGACCTTTTGATTTCAGTTTAATATATGATTGCACTGCACTATAAATTGCCAATGAAAGTGAGCTTCCTGTGTTGTGATGGAAATTCAAAGTGGGAAATGAGAGTCCATAAGGCTCCCCTCACCAGTAATGTTATTTCTTCTTATATCAGCTTTTACTTTAGAGGAATCTTCCTAGTATATGAGATAGATTTTTACCTGGACTTTCTGAACATCCCTAGATTTCTGTTCCCTCTCTTCAACTTTGAGCCATATCAGATGTGCAAGTCTAGACAACTCTTTTCTGCTTTTTTCCATCTCTTTGTAAAGCAAGCCTTCCTCAGCAATGGATTCTTGTAACACGCGGGCATCCATACCTGATATCGTTTCCTAAAGGAAATTAAATTCAATTCCTTATGCATTGATGCATCAGTGTTGGCAAACCCAAAACTGGAGTACTTTGGGTTTATCTCTAAAGTGAACATGTATACAGACTACATGGATTTAAAAAAACCCCAACCCAACCCAACCCAACCCAAACTGCTTTAAAATTACAGCTGGGCCATCATGTGCAGTCCTTTTAATAACATGTCCAAATATTTTGTCACCTAGAAGCATTTCTGTTCCTCAGTCTAGCATGTCTTTCAGCTGTTGCTCATTGGGCAGAAACTGGGCAGAAAGGTTTCTTGTGGCCATATAATCTTTAAGTAATTTTACTGTCAGGTCTTGACATGTCCATACTGCAAACTGACTGAGCTTTCACATTAAGGGACCAAATTTAGACATTTAAAATGGAGCAAAGTATTTAGATGCCTAGAGTTGTTGGATATTCAGTGAACTCTAAAAAGCTATCTGTTCTACCCAGTGTAGGTTAACCTCTTTAGAAGGTGGATGGATGGCTTCCTAGGCTTCACTGAATAGAGGACTAGATTGTTACTGACTATCATGGCACATTAGGTACATACCACATACATGAATAATGACATGTAGATACAGAACATATGTGTATTCAAAGACAAACTAAATCCCACCTGATGATGCTAACAAATTAAAAGACAGCACGTTTTATCACTGAAAAGCTGCACTTAGAAACTCCCATAATTTTTTCTTCAAACAGCTCCTTTACTCTCATGATTGAACAGCAACTGTCACAGTGAAAAAGCATGAGAAAGCAGAACTCAGCACCTGTTCTGTTAAACTTCTCCTGATCACTTCAACTTCTTTCTGCAGTTCTTGTCGTCTTTCTAATAATAATCCACTACTTTTAGAAATAGCTTCTGCCTACAGAGATAAACCAAGCACACTGAGTGATGCAAACAAAAGATGCGAAAAATATAAACTGCAGATAATGTATTTGAAGTAAAGAAATTAAGAAATGAATTTTCTGTCTTGTTACAATATTTAGTCCAAGAGATCTTAATTGAGTTCCTCAGCAACATGTTTCTGATTTTTTTCTTTTAAGAATTTTCCTATAAACACTAAACTTCACAAAACCCAGTTTAACTACTGAATTTCTAAGGGTTATGTTTTTTGAGCTACTAACTCATTAAAAAGGTAGCAATCACCCAGAGAGACTATGTAAAGATGTCACCTTCTAAATTCACAGTGGATTTTCAGAGCTAAATTCTCATCTTACTGAAGGTGATTTGAAAACAATCAATATTTCACATCTGTGTAATAGATGTGTACTATTTTTTTCTTGTACTTAAAAGAAAAATGTATTTATTTAATCAGAAGTGGTGAAGGAAGACACATTAGAAACTACCTTCTGACTAAAATATATCTGAACAATCCCATTACAAATTCTTACATGATGTAACTTGTAAGGCAAAAGTTGCATTGACCCCACAGTCATTAACTTCAAACTTCAAAACTCTTTACAGTTATAAGTAAGAGATACAGCAGATTAACTATGCAGGCATATGTTGCCTGTCTGTAATTGTAAACCTGTAATTCACACAGGTGGGAATAAATGACACACAACAACACATCTGGAAGCTATTCAAAGATAATATATGCAATGTTGTAATATCTCTCAGATCTCAACCAGATGTTAAAGTATAAAACACTATACCTCAATATAGATAATGAGACGTTTTGCAGTTGTAGTTTTCCCTTCTGTGATAATGCTATAAAATTAGATGTTCTCTTGCATTAAGGGAAAGCAAAACAAGAGGCACAGTAAAGGTCAATCTGTAGAGTTATTTTAGTTTCAGCTGCCAACTCTGAGATTTGATTTGACTTAGGTTTGTTAAAATGCCAGTAAAACTTACTCCAAACAAGTTACTTTCACTCTTGCCAAGACAGCAAACATGGCTTTTCTGTGGAACATATATTAATTACAACTTCTGCTGTGTAAAAAAGCTGTAGCGTTTCTAAGTAGGCATTCTACATTTTCAAGATAAGATTCTAAAGATATCATCAAGTTCTTAAGTCTAAAAGTAGAAAGCTCATATAAACATCTTTAATCCATTAAGGAGTTTTGTTCACATAAGACATGGCTAAACATAGGCACTTTTGGCTATCTCTGTGCTGGCCTGACAAAAGAGAAGGCATGCATGTAGATGAACAGCAGTTCTGCCCTGGGCTGCTGACAGCCAGAGTGGCCGGTTCTCTTTCACACAGAATGTTGGTGTTTAGCAATAGCTGAACTTTCACAACTTATTAAGAAGAAAAACACATTTGAAGGAAGTGTTCCTGTAATTTCCTTATTCAACAAACCAATCATTCTGCACTTAGCACGTGATTTAAAGTAAGAGAAATTTGGGGAAGCACACTGATGTACTGCTGCTCCTGCGATCACATTTTTACACTAGCAATACATTCTTGTGAAACTTGAAATCCTAATGAACAAATGTAAAATGTCAATAGCTAAAGAAACTTTAACTACTTAAAAATCTTCAAAATTTGAACAGTCTCAAGATAGCAAAACCAAGCAGAATCAAGCTTGCCACTCTAGTCTTTCATACTCGGTACTTCTTTTGAACTGGCTATGCAGAAGAGTGGTAATTTCACATTTGCTATTCTAAAAAAGCCACGAAAGGAATCAGAGAAAACACGGAGCATGGGCTAAAACAACTATATTGCTACGGCCTGTTTGTATTAGGGTAGCATCCTGCAAATCCTGGAGTAAAATTCTGCTTAGAATTCCACTTCTTCTACTGGCATCCCTTTCTCCTCATGATGATGCTACCTGCAAGACACATACAAGCCTGTAGAATAGTAGAATCATAGAATAGTTAGGGTTGGAAAGGACCTTAAGATCATCAAGTTCCAACACCCCTGCCAGGGGCAGGGACACCTCACACTAAACCATGTCACCCAAGGCTCTGTCTAACCTGG
>WYDI02011175.1:0-18004 GCA_009867235.2 Psittacus erithacus
CGGCAACGGGCGGGCAGGGGCGGGGGGCCGGCGGCCTGGAGCCGCGGCGCGGAGGCGGGCGGGGGGCGGGCGCGGAGGGGCGCGCAGCTGCCCGCCGGCGGCGTTGTTTCATAGTTTACGGGGGATTTGCAAGGCGCCCGAGCGATTTCTGGGTAGCTGTGGCCAGTGTATTTACTAAAAATGTGAGGTAGATGAGAGGCCGGTAGCAAGGCTGTGTCCCCCGGACGCAAAGCTTTTCTCCTGACGGGCAGCAGGGGCCGGGGAGGGTCCCGCAGGCCCAGCCAAAGTTTGTTCTCCTTCCAGAAGCCGGAGAAGGGGTCGGTGGGGGCGAGCTCCGGCCGGAGGTCGGTGGCTGCGAGCGCACGGCTGATTTTCCTCCGTTTCGTCTTAAGGACCCGTTCGGTTTTGCAGGATGTGTACAGGGCTTCCACGTCCTCTCTGGAGATCAGGGTGCATTTGGCGGCGTGGAAAGCGATGGAGTTGATGGCTTTGAGTTTCCTCAACTCCTCCAGGTCGCAGTGATGCTTTTTTACTTTTAAATGATCCATTCGCTTGTGCACGGTAGTTCGCGGGATGTTTTTGAGCAGGTCTGTGAAAACCTGGGAGAGTGCAAACATTTGCTTTCCTTTAATGATGAGGTAGCCGAGCCTCACGCCATCCACCTCTTCAAAACCCGACTTCAGGTCTCCCATTTCGTGAATTAAATTATTCCCAGCATTTGCAGAGAGTGAGAGAGAGGTGGAGGAAAAAAAAGGAAAAAAAGAAAAAAGGGGAAAAAAAAAAAAGGACCAAAAAAAAGGAGAAAAAGCCACACACACACAATCCTCAGCCAGATGCTGTATTTGTCTCAAGGCATCCTGCTAATAAAATATAACAAAGGCTGTTATTCCTGGTGAATGAAGTGCCAAACTTTAGACGAAATTGAAAAAAAAATATAAATTAAAAAAAAAATACCGTGAGGCTACAATCAATAGATAATCTTAAAAATCAGGTTTGCCAAAGTGTTTCTCTAAGTTGCTGCTGAAGATCAGTACCTGTTCCCTTTCATTCCCTGCTTTTCCATTGGAAACTATGATAATGGAATGTGAAGGGAGGAAGAGAAAAGAAATGCAGCTGCTATTCCCGCCGCTGCTTTAGCTACAAATAAAATGACAGAGTGAAGTGAGCTCGTCCGGAGACACCTTCATCAATTAATTCCCCTAAAGCCAACGCTGATTGGACACTCCTGACAGGTGATGCAATAAAAATTGATATTCCACCCCTTCCCCCAAAAAATCTCCCACTAATTAGCATACCCTTATACTGCCACCTCCCCTCCCAAAGTAAATAATACAGTTAGTATATAAATCTTTCTATTAAACAATCCGAGCTCAAACACACTCAGACCTCTCCGACTTCCTCGTCGCTAGCTTCTGAGGACGGATTTGTACGCTTTTCCCCCTTCTCGTTCCGTGTATTTTTAGCCTATTTTGGACAAACGTTGCTTTTTTGTGTATGCTGTGATTTTAAAGGACGTAAGTCTGCCGGTAGCGGTGGAAAATCCTTCAGTAACGTGGCCGCTTTAAACTCGCATTTTATTCTGCATTGTGTGGAAAATCAAGCTTAGCGAAAACGTGCCGTGCAGCCCGGTATTTCCTTTGCTGAGGCTCCAAAGTTAAATGCTCGGCTGTTAAGGAGAGGGAATACTTACATTTTCGAGTTTCCCTTGATTTTCCTCTTCGGCTTAATTAGCTGTTTGTTTGGTTGTTGTTTTTTTTTCTACAGCCGGGGACTAAGGTTATTTTGCTGTCTGAATATCACGGTTCCAGCACAGTGAGACTGTAACACTTTCAGCTGAAATTCTGCCTGTTATATTGCGGGAGGGGGGGAGGAGGACGTGGGCTCACGTCAGACCCATAACAAAGCATAGGTAAGCCAGAAATGTATACACTTTTCACGATTAACCGGTCTGGATCCCGAGCTGGAATGTCCTATCGTCCCGAAGCCCACGTCAGGATTCCTGCGTGCTGATTGCTTCCAGCAGAGAAAGGAGAATGCAAAATATCCAAGGTGCTTCCAGGAGCCTTTACGTAATAACAAAAAAGTGCTGGCACACACAATGTAGAGTATTGCGAGCGGCTAGGATGCTGCTTCCTCGTAGCTCGCATATTCCGCCCGGAGTAGCCCTGCCGCAGCTTTTTGATGTTCCATTGAGAGCAGCCCCTTAAAATCAATTTGAAGAAGCAGCATGGAGGTTTAACCTCTTCTTAGGGACGTGAAACGAGTCGAGTGTCAGAACCGGGGGGGTTCGCCAATGTCGCGATGGCCGCACGCCTCTCCCGTGGCACCGGGGGGTGTGTGTGTGTGTGGATGCTCCTCCCGGGTTGCACGTTAGGCGCCGCGAAAAAAGAAATCGCCAACCTCCGCCGTGCCTCCAGTGCTCCGCTGTGTACGAACACGAGCACGTTTGGGTATCGCCGCACATTCAGAAAGAGGCATATCCGAGAGATGAATGAGACAGCTCATATTTCTGGGACGTGGGGAAAAAAATCGACGGAGGAAATAATAATATAATTTAAAAAAAAAAATATCTTCAATCCCAAACGTCAATATCCACTCCGCGTATTGGCAAGATGGTGCGTGGAGTTCGTGTTACCCCGTCAGGTAGAGCTAGAAGAAAGCGCATAATCACTCTGTAAAAACCGCGGGTGTGCACGTCAAAGCGAAATGCAGGCGAGCCCCCAATTTCGCTGGAATTCTAGAAAGAAGTGGGAATTTGCAGAAGTGCATCCGGGAATGGAGGAAGTCTATTCAAGGGAGCCTCTAACTCGGAGGGCTGAGATTTGAAAAGTCAGCCCTGGACTACTGTTGCTCCCAGCGCAGATGTAGCCGCCGCTGTTCAACTTAATCCATGTGTGTGCGAACCGCGGTGCCTAGCTCTTCCCTTTGGAACCCGGGGATAGCCTTCCCATCCGAGGAAGCAGAGCTACGGCAAATTACATTTTGTCCCTCGAATTAGAAAAGGATCATTGAGTGGATCTCGTGATATTTCAGCCTTTAAACGTAACCGAGAGGCAGCAGCGAACAATGCCTCGGCGCAGCCAACACCATCCGCGGAGCTCGCCTTTCCTCGCCTTGCCTCGGGATCCCCCAGCCTTTCCTTCCTCTTCCTCGCCCGTGGGAGAGTCACCCTGGCGTCTGCCGAGGCTGAAAGCAAAGTTGCGAGAGAAAACAGCTGCTGGCGCTAAAAAGAAATCAGCGCAGTCTTTCTAGAGCTAGAGACAATACGGTCGTTTAAAAATTCCTCCTGATGTACTTATATGCTGCCAACACCCCCACCCCCTCCCCACTGCTCTCCTCCCCCTGCTTTAAGGTTAAGGCTATGGAGTCAACAGTAAAGGAACAGTAAACTCCGAGAAAGCTGGTCACAAGACGTTACCGAAACCCCCGATATGGGCTGAAAAGCCCGTTCTCAGCCTGGCAGTTGGGCTCCCGTGTAACCCCACGCGTGCGCCCGCAGGCAAGGAGCCACGGGCGCCCGCGCACTGCCGGTGACAGCCCGGCACCGGGATGCGGCATCTCGTTAAAAAACGCCTTTTCTTTGTGTGTTTCTTTCATTCCGGCGCTACCAGACGCTTAGAACCGGTGGGAACCCCCGGGTTCCCCGAAAGGTGCGGCCACGGGCACGGGGGGTCAGGCAGAGCCCCACTATAAGTCCTGGGAATTGCCAGACGCCCAACCTACATACACATCCTTTCGGCTACTTACACACACTTTGGGCTGCGGATCTTGCTCCGCATCTCTCACGGAGACCTCTGTTTCTCTACTTCTTCATCGTTTGTGGCTTTTGTGTGTGTGTGTGTATGCGCACTTTCCCTTGGCCATGAGCACACGTTGTGTATGCGGGGTCGTCTTCACGCAGGCTGGGCGCAGATCCTGCTCAGGAGCCGGCGAGGCCCTTTGCACAAGCACACACGTATACGTGTGCAAGGGGCCTCTCCCACTCCTGAGCAGGCAGGGGACTTGAAAATGGATTTGCACGCACACAGGGGACTACGATCAATAGCCACCAACATTTACAGCTTAGATTGTTAATGTGAAAGCCGGCCCAAAGAATGAAAATGAAAAATTAAAGGTGTCTGGTATCAATTACAGGGAAAGTTATGCAATAATTTCCTTGCTGGGAGTTGGGGTGGATGCCTGCGTGTCCGTGTGTCCGTGGTGCATGTGTGTGCAGACCCAGATGTACATGTAGCTACCCCTCAAAAGCAAGGGAGTTTCTTTGTTAATTTTGTGGACTGTGTCACCCTTGACGGTGATCAAAGATGAACATGATTAAAGGGATGGATGTTTGTCTCACATTTCTTGAGATAAGGACTGCCGGAGATGCCCGGTTTTGTGAAACACATATACATGCAACTACAGAGAGTTGTGTGTATAGGCGCGCACACACACACACACAGAAACTATCAATCAAATGTGTTCCTTTTCACGTTGAGTAGCGTGCAATCTGCAATCTACACTCTATAGTCAGTAGTATTTCAGTCTTGAAGCTGTCTGGCCAAAGGATAAACCTCATTAGAAAAGAAAGAGCAAAATAATATTCATAATGCCTCGCTGTAGACCTATTCCCATTTATTGGAAATCGTATACTTTCATTTTTGTAAACTTGTGTTAAAATATATACGCTCGCGGAAAAGTGTTTAACCATGTCGTTCCAGAAAGCAATGTGTGTAACATTTAAAATACTCCTTTTACGTGTTTTGATTTATTTTCATAGCATGATTATGTTTAAATACCAGTGCAATTCAGTCTGACCTCTTCCTCCTGCAATGAAGTAATGCACACACCATTTACAGTCCTTCAAATGTTTTGCTAGGAAATGCAGCCGCGATGTCCACCACCAGTTGTACTACTGGGGAGAATTCTTTGGAAAATCTCCTGGAAAACCTAAGAGGTCATGTGCATTTTCACACTAGGATTGCCACACTATTAAAGTATTATTATTATTTATTATTATTATTTGTTAAGTGATGGACCACATCTTCAGATATTGACAAGCATTAAATAAACCTTTTGCTTACATGATGCTGGGCAGAAATACGTATTTCAAAGGAGGACTTATTTTCCAACCCTACACTCTGCTTCTAGGTATTCCTGGCCATATTTTGCTCAAGGAGGACACAGATAGAAAGCAGCTAGAGGCTATCACAAAGAGTCCAGTAACGTAAATATAATAGGGTCAAAGAACAGTATAATAGGATCCTTCTGCTATTTTAAAGTCAGCCAAATGTGACTGTGGTACCTAAAATTTGCCGTCATGTCAAATACAGCAGCAAATCATAACTAAATCTCCTAAATGTGCAGGACAAAGAAATGCCAACCATCAGACTGAGAAAAAAACTCCAACCCCGTAATCTGGGTTACACTCATGCCTACATGGAGTTTCAGGGTTGGTTTTCTTCTTTTTTTTCTTCTTCTCTTTTTTTTTTTGTAAACAAAGCAGCAATGCAGAGCTCTGCTAAGTGCTTTTTAAGTTGTACTTTTTATTTCCATGGGGGCTGGGGTGTCACTTGCACACTAGAATTTTGTGCAATTTAGAATCACCACAGCCTATTTCTTGAGTTTGATACTGCTGGTAGTTTTAAAATACTTTTTAGCAGGAGTTTCTGGACACATACTACATGCCATGTTGTTTACTGACCCATAATCAAAATGCAGTGACCTTCTACCCTTTTTTTGCCCCTTGACCCATGCTGAATTCAATGCAGCCTTTATAAATTTGCAAATCCTTGGACGTAAAGGGGATTTGGTGAGGCTTTGTTCTGAAAGGATCCTAAAAGTTTGCATTTTTAATTAGACAAAGGTAAAGCAACAAACATTGGGAAATAAGATCCTCTCCTGCACATAGGTGATCCCTTTGAATTGCTGCGCTGGGGAACCGCATCTTCAAAAAACCAACCCTTCAAACTGAAAAGCGGTTGTAAGCGTTGGAGATCGGGAGGTTATGAATTGCACCAAATTAGCAATGTGGTACAAATCACTTTCGTGACGTAAGGGATGGCCAGGCCACAATCTTCCGGCGCTCCTCATCTCCAAGGACCGTGCGGATCCCGGTGACCCGGGGAGAGGGGAGAGCCAGCGATTTGATCCGGAGCTACAGGCGCATTCCCTTATCTCCTCCACTATCAGTCAGTTTAAAGGACACCGTAATTATGATGGTGATAAAACAATGCCCGCTTATGTGTGCTGAATAAATAAAGAATGTTTACAGCCCCAGAATGTTTCAATTCCAATTAAACGCTATCAAAGAAAAGCCCCCCTTCTCTCTCCCCCTCTCCCCCTTGCCTCCCTCTCCCCCCATGACTCCCTATTTACCTTGGTGGTTGTAATATGGCCCTATGAAATAAACCGGCCTTCCAGTTTGCTGTTAAGGCCACATCGGGAGGAGGGGGAGGAGAAGGAGGAGGAGGGGGGTGTGAGACAACACGTACTCCCGGTCCCACAATTACTTGGGTCGCCTGCATCCTGTTTTGTTTTGTTTTTTTTTTTTCTTTCTCTGTTTTTTTTTTTTTAATTATTTGTTTATTTTTTCAATTGGGAAAGGCGTGATGATGCGGGGGGAAAAGGCACTTAAGGATCCTGCCCCAGCCACCGGCCGAGGGAGTTGGGCTGAATTAATCCAGCGCCCTTGGGCACTGGAGGAGGGGGCTCCCCCTTCCTACTTATCCCCTCCAAACCCCCACCCCCTCCCGGCTGGCACCCCGCCGGGGCTCCCTACCGCTCCTCTCCCCTCTGTGGCAAGCAGCCTTGGAATCGGGAGCCTGAAAACGCACCCCGCTCGCTAAGACACGAGGATCATTTCAAATATTCATTGTATCAGCAAATCTCACCGTAATCAGATTAAAGCAAGGTTGGGGTGTGTGTGTGTGTGGTGTGTGTGTGTGTAACGCCGGTGTGGCTGGGTGCGAAACGCCGGCTGGACTACAAAGAAAGCGGAAAACGGGTTCCTCGCCCCTGCCTGGGTCGCACGGGGGAGCAAATGAAAAGCAGTAATTTTTGCAAGAAAGGGACACTTTCAAAAGCTGTGATTCTTCATTCCACACCGGGCCGCACGCCCCCCTCAGAGGTTGATTCCCTTTAAACTTTACGCTTAACATTTCTACATGATGTTCTTATTTATTTGTTCGTTTTAAACTCCAGGCAGAAATGATTCCTGCTGCAGAATACACCGAGGTAGATTTTCTGCATGCCACTTTACTTTTAGCTTATCTGAGCAGAGGGAACACCTTTTCTACATTCAAGCTTTAAAATGTATATTTCATTGAGTTGTCCTGGGTGAAATGTTTATATCCCCTTAGTGGAAGTGAGCGTGGTAGGGAATGCGTTTTCAGGTCAGCCAGATAGACGCAGGCCCTTTTCCTTTTGAAAGTTTAGACCTCCAATACCCTCAATTCTACTGGCAGAATTAGGATGGACTTGGAGGGTCCTAAACGTGACCATTCCCTAAGGCGGGGGGCTACAGCTTGCAACAACGTGCTTGGCAACTTAATCTTACGCTAGAAAGAGCAGGGAGCGAAAAATAATGGAATACAAACTCCCGACATTTGTAGTCGCTTTCAAAGTGGACAGTGCATTTCAAAGCTGATGGGAACGTGCGTGTTTTGGAGCAAAAAGGAGAGAAGGTAAGTGTTCGTCCTTGTGTCCGCCAGTTCGGGTAGAAACAATGAAAGAACAAAGGGAACCACTTCTCCGTCTGAACGTTTAACATTTTCCCCCTCAGCTGGAGCCTCTTTGCGAAGGGCTGGGGGGGGGGACACACTCGCTTAAACTTTACCTCCGGAGGCTGGGCGGCTGCGGGGGTACCGGCGGCGGTGAGAAAGTTGCGGAGCAGTTAAAATAACCCCCCGTCCAGCGCCGGAGACGCCGCCGCCGCGGTGCCCGCTGCGAGCACAACTTGCTGCTTTCATGGCTCTGGACTCACCGGAGAGGCCCCGCGCCCGCGGGAGCGCGATCGGGATCGGGGCCGTTCCGGGCGCCGCCGCTGCTGTCCCCGAACCGGGACCATTGTGTGCGGGGTGTCCCCGATCAGCCGCTGCGGCTGGGCAGGACGGATCTCCCTGGTAACTGCCGGGGTGGCGGGCGAGGAAGCGCAGGGTAGGTGGGAACGGGGGAAGAGGAAAAAAAATTAGCAATTATTTGCAAATCAAATAAAATGCATCAAAGAGCAAAGCGCGGGTGGGGGTGCGGTTGTGTGCAAACAAACACCACCGGCGCTCGGTCTCTGGGCGCGCAGCGCCGCCGCGAACCGTTACAAAAGGCGGCGGGCAGGTCCGGGCCTCGTCCCGTGCCCCTGGAGCCCTGGGCCACCCGGAGGGGGAACACGCACGCTCGGTATTTACAGCCGGGGCGGGCGACAGCCCCAACTTGCCGTGAGGGAAGCGGCGGGGCCGTGCCGTGCCGGTCCGTGCGGCGGCGACGAGGCCCGCCCGCCTGCCTGCCGAGGCGCCGCCCGCCATTGGCGCGGGCGCGGGGGCTCTCCGCCGCTGACCTTTCACCCCTCCCCCCCCGCCCGCCGCTTCCTTTGCCGCCCGACCACTTTCCTTACCCACAATTCCCCGCGCCGGCCGTGGCCGTGCCTCCTGATGCTCGCCCTCCCTTCCCCCCGCTCCCCGGGGAAGCCCGGGGGTGGTTGGCGGGAGCTGGGGTCTCCTGAGGGAGACGCTGAGGCGGGACCGGCCCCACGTTTGAACGGGGCGTGAGGCGGCTGGGAGAGCCCGCCGGGCGCTGTTGGAACAGTGGCTGACTGGGGGAAAGCCTGTGGGAGAGTGCCCTCGGTGTTCCTCACTTGCGAGGGGGACACAGAGCCCCACGGGGCGCAGGGGAAAGGTTGTGGTGGGGTCCCCGCGGCTGAGGGGAGTGGAGGTGCAGGGAGAGGGATTTGCGTGAGGGCTGTACCTGCCCGGGTTGGGGGCAGGCGGTGCTGGGAGGAGGAATCGCCTGTTGAATATCACCGGCAGGCGTTAATCTGCTGTTTTAAAGTACCTTGTCAGTGGCTTTAAGGAAATCAAACTTGACATTAATCAAATCACACAAATGTAAACATGTATAAGTTAAATCCTAATATTATGCAATTATTTAAATCGAGCTGTGGCTGTTTTCCCAGTGTCGTGTCGTGGCTCCTGTTCCCTTCCTCACTTTGAGTTTTCTGCGGGATCTCAGCACCTAGGTTTCCCACTATATGGTGTTTTTAACGTGGCAGCAGGGAACGTGCTGTTTGCTGGATGTTGGATAGCAGGCTGCGGAGTAGGCACTGCTTGGTCTCCAGCTAGGCCCATCAGGATTAAAACAGTATGCTTTGCATCAATCTGAGTATGAAATCCTCAAGCAGTACCTCACCGTGATCCTGCTTTGGGGTTTTTCCCCTCTGTGGGTGTGTGGAGAGGGTGATCCCGTGTGGAAATTCAACGACGAGACTCTGGGGATGTAGTGAGGCACCTCAGCGGGTGTTTTGCGTAAAGCAACACGTGAAGGACCCGTTTACGTGAAGGACTCTGCTCTCTCAGTGAGCCGGGGCTGTGTGAGAAGAGGCAGTGGGCGCCTGGTGCCCGTGCAGGGCTGGCTAGGGCCGGGACCCCGATGGAGCTACGGCAGAAAGGGGTGAAAGCACAGGGCTTCGACGGCAGGCTGCGGGCCCGCCACGAGGCGAGCGTAGGGAAGAGCAAAGATGGCGGGGGACCTTGTGGCGTGCCGGGCAGTCGGCCTCTCCTCGTCCTCCTCTCTGTGGGCCCTTCCCGTTGCCCGCTCCTGGCGGCTTCCGCGGCGGGGAAAAGGGGATTTGGGGGTCAGGGAGGAGAACAATGCTGAGCCGCCTTTTGTGTGCAGCACCGTCCCCTGAAGGGAAGGAGCACGCACTGCAGCGCGGGCCGGGGCGCGTCTGTAGTGCTGCCTGCTCTCCTGCGGGTAGTGCTCACGGCATGCGAGGGGCAGCCGGGTGCGGGTCGCTGCCGGGAGGTCGGGGGCAGCCGGTGGAGGGTTGAGGGCTCCCATAGGCCGGCCTGCCCGCGCCGGCGACCCCGGGATAGGCTCGGAAGCCGGGGCTGGCGGCGGGCCAGCCGGGCAGCCCCTCTCACCCTGCAGCACTGCGGCTTGCCGTGGGGCGGGAGAGTTTGGGGGCTGAGCGGTGAGAGCGTAAAGCTGTGGGTGCCCTCGGCAGCGCGGCGCTGAGCTGGCAGGCTTGCCCGGGGGATTTCAAGGGTGAGCGCGGTCTCCCGTCAGCGGGGCGGGCTCCGGGCAGGCTGCCCTAGGTAACACGGAGGGGCCGCATCGGCCCGGCAGCGAGCGGGGTGGGTGCTCGCCGCCCCCTCCCCTGGCTTGGCCGCAGGAAGCGGCGGGAGCGGAGCAGGGCTGGGCGGTGGGGACGGGAGAAGCGCGGCCGGGGTTCCCGCTCCTCCAGGCGCTCCCCATTGTTCCCCGGCGCTTTTTTTCGCGCCGCTTTCCGCCAGCGGGGCTTGCTCTGCGGCAGCGAGGGAAGGAGGGAAGAGACCCCGCCGCCGCTGGGCCTCTTGGGCTGGTGTGCCCACCAGCAGCAGCAGCTCAGGGGGCTCCGGGAGGAGAACGGGTAAAATAAGTAAAGAGAGGAGTCTTTAGAAGTGCCATCCACTGAGGGAGCTCCTGTGAGGCGGTAGCTCACGTGTTACTTGAAAGGTAAAAAAACTCCAAACCCTACTACCGGAGTGGATTTGTACATAAAGCAACATCTGTTTGTGGGTGGATTTTTAGAACAGGGCGTTTTAAAGAAATCGGGAGAAACTGCTCCGAACCATTGGATTTGGAATAATAAATGTAGCCAAAGAGAATTTTGGAAGGAACTCGTTTTAATGGTCTGTTTATAAAAATGAACATTAATTTTATCCTGTTTTCCATGTAAGCACCGTATATGGACTTTTTTCCCCTCAAGTGTTTCTTTGATGTTTGTTGGAGATTTGTAAAGATTTATTTCATGGGAAAAGTGTTTGTTGTCTCCCCCTCTTCCTCCTGAAAATAATTAGAAATTAAATTGTTTTGGTACGCCATTTCAGACCTGAGCTTTTCTCATGTATTATCATAGAGGATGAATTGAGTAACTTGATGTTCAAGAAAATTTCCAACAAGTGCCCTTGATCTTCTAAGGGGGAAAAAAAAAATTTCTTTGCACGTTGGTTTCTGGAAGATTACATTAAAACGGGAAGGGGCTTGTGTTTATGATGAGGGAATAATGAACTAATTAATCTAAGAAAATTATTTTAGGGGGGCTGTGATTATTTTTAGCACGTTATTTCCTAGTGCGTGAGAACTTATTTTAAAATATTAGAAATGATACCTATTATTTTTCCTTTTTTCTTTTTTAATTAAAAATATCGCCAAGAAATAACGTTTTGCATAGATTAGGAGCAGCAAGTAAAAAGTTGAAGGATGATGTTTACGGATATCACCTAGTTGAAGATAGTTCTGAAGTGACTTTCCTCCCCCCACGTACACTTGGGAAGTTGCATACTCGCAGTCATTGTTTAAGATAATACAGTTTGGGGCTTCTCTTTCACTCTTTGTAAACTTGCAGGCTTTTGTGGGACTCCTCCAAATAAAAGCTCAGTTCAGTTTAGATGGTAAAAAGCATCCATGTTGTCAAAAGCTGGAGATGCAAGTAATATTTAATAGGAAAACACCACGCTGGTAATATCTGAAGGCATTAACTTTAAGATGGAGGAAAGAAAGATTTTTTTGTTGTTGTTGCTTGGTTTTGTTTTACTTCTCCTACTTGAGTATTCCAGAGATGCATTTTCTCTTGATTGCTGCTTGGCAATTTTCAAAAGGTAACTGCAAATTTAGGAAAGCGCCATTCAGAAGGACATTTAATGCTCTTGTATTTACTAAAACAATATATCGCTATTTGAAAACTATCTTATTGAAAGGGAAGATACTAAAAAAAAAAGGAGAGACCGTGTGTTGCCGTTCTTTATTGCTCTTTATTTTGTATCTGTGTGCAATGTGTTGACGTATTTCATATATGAAGTTTTTTTCACAAAGGAGCACTGTTGTTGCTTTTAATTGGGAAGTACCACGATATAAAAATTACCCACATTCACGACTCTAAAGTACCAGGGTAAGATTGACAAAAAGTGATCCAAGGTTTGCACACTTAATTCGACAGGAATGTTAAGCTTCCCAGATACACCCTACGTGGTCAAGTTAGGCTTTCGCTCTTAGTTTTAAATGGTCAAAGTCGTACCTAGAGGAAACGTATCTCTGTGTATATAAATATATATATATGTGGAATTGAAATTAGATGGTCGCTGGCAGTGGGAACGCAGCTCACTGATGGAAAGGCTTTTTTTTTTTTTTTTTTATTGCATTTGGCAACCTCTTTCAGAGACACAATACAATTAATTAACATATTCTGGGGCGTGTTTCTGAGATTGGGAAGTGGTGGCCCCTTGTTGAGAAGAAAACACTTTAAATAAAAAAGTAACATTGTTTAGTCCAAATGGTACTGGGAAAAGCAGAGTAATATTGCTTATACAGCCCACGGATGCGGTTGATTTACTCCAATTTGCTTTAGCATCTAACAAAACAGCTTTTCCTTTCCCATGCCTATATTATGTATATGTGTTTTGTTTATACAAATCTACCTAAAATAAGTCTGTATTTAAGATACTTGATGGGAAATTCAGCATGTCATTGCTTGTATTTAATAAGCAGCACAGATCCCATTCCTAAATCAAAATCGAATAAATGTGACCTGTGATACAATGCAGCATCACTCTGCTTATCGTAACACAACAAACGTGAAAAAAGGCTATTAATTTATATGGAATGTTAATTTAGCAAATCCTACATAGAGATAAGTCTACAGAAGAAAAGTAATCTGAGGCTTGGTTTTGGAGTGAAGCTATGTAAATGTATTTAATAAAAATCCAATAAATTAATACATAGCTCATAAAAATCCAAACTTTGAAACAAAGTGTTTTTCTCTGGAGAAAAGCCCTGCGTTACATTTAAGTTGCATATGATCTAAATTCCAGAGTTTACTAACCCAGCTTTTCAGGACTTAAAACAGCATTAATATTCAATATGGCTTACTAGAAGTTTATTTCAGGTTCTTTTGTATCATACTGTAGTTATCATTACTTTGACTTGACTCATATAAAAATGTGGTTAACATTAAAATGCCTTTTTAATGTAGAGAATTATAAATTTAACTGTCACATTTAAATCTTTAACATCTTCTATTTAGGGAATGTTAAATCTTTAAAAGGAAATAATCACTGTGCTTAAAAACATCCTGTGCTAGGATTCCTTTATTTAGAATTTTAGTTTGAGATTATTCATTCAAAGAAAATCTCTTGTTTCATGTTTACTGTAAACCTCAGTCTGAAATTAACATTTAAATGCCAACATTAGTAACAGAAGCAGTACTTGAAAACCACCAATTTTGTCCATTGCTGTTAGTCAAGTGGAATTTACCAAAGTTTTCAAAGGTGATAATACAATTAAAAGCAATAAAATAAATACAGTAGTTGGTGGAGTTATTTCCCCCTTTCTTTGCAGTCTAAAGAGTTGCAAAATTTGTAATTATGTTTGCACAAAAGAAAATAGTGCAGCATAGAAAGAAGCATGGTGTCCAGGAGATACACTGCTATGACCTGTGATGCTGCTACCTGTACTTGCATAACATGTAAATACACAGCATGCAAACTCCTGGTCAAGAAGCGACTATATATACATACATATATATTTTTATATATATATATATATAAACTTTTTAGTTCTTCAGTACCTGGTGTTTGGATGGGAGTTAAGTGCAGATTTGAGCAGTGAATTAAGGAATAGAAGGAAAAGAACTTTATTCTTTCTCAGTGTAATGTTGGAGTAAGCATGTAAAGATACATTAACATGTTTAATATAGGTTCTGTAGACATGCTATATCCTTCATAATTGAACATGGATAGAAATAATTTGTTGGATTTAAGGCAGCCTGCCATTTAAAACACACTGTGTGCAAAGGTCAACACGCAAGAGTTGCATTTTATTTTGTGTAAAGTGACCATTTTGTTGCTGCCTTCCCAGAAATGAAGCAAGTACCCATGATTAGAAATGTATTTCAGTGTAGATTGTTAATGATTTAAACCCACATAAACAAAAAGCAGACAAGCATCAATGTACTTTAAATGGATAATCAGGAGATGTATTATTCTACCTATTGAGTATCACAAAGTTATTGCAATTTTCCTGTTTTCAGTGGCTTCTGTTTAGCTGCAGCATGTATCCTTTTCCACATAGGTAAAGATCAAAGCTTTTTCCACAAAGACCCTATCTGAAAATGGAGTAAAAATTGCTATCAGAAATTTGCTTTCTGGAAAGAAGTGAGTCTCCTCACGCTACAGCTTCAATTATCAGTCCATGTTTTATGATACAGTGTGCATTTTATATGAAGTCCATGCTTTTTGTATTATTCCTGGAAGACTCTTCTGATGATTATATCCAACTGGTAATGCAGTTTTGTAAATGAAAGACTTTTTCTTGTTCAATGTTTTGTTTTATTCACTGAAGTTACAATAGGATTTTGCATTTTTTAGGGGAAAAAAAAAAAAGTTAAAGCAAGCATTCCAAAATCTTAGCATTATTGTTGGAACTGATTAATTTGCACTAAAAATTTAAGGTGAAAACCTCTTTATTTTTGTTGATGAAGCTAAAGTGCTCTGCACTAATATATGTTAATGTTGGAGAATTTCTTAAACTTTTAAAAACAATTTGCATTTGGAGAGTGTAATTTTCTTTCAGTTATGCAGTCACTCTATTTGAAAAGGGTATCCACAAAAATATGAAAACACATAATCTTCTTGTATGCTTCTTACAATATAACTTGTTTAGCTCCTAAGTCTTGTAGGTTCCTTTTAAGGGAATTGAATTTTCTCCTTGCATTTAGATTAACAATGAAATTATTCATTCATACTCACTGAATTATATTCCTCTCTAATTGTTTTAATCTCTTATATATCACTATAAAAGGACAAGCTTCTTTTTTTAAAGAAGAAAATTGGCCTTCTGTGTCATGTCAGTGCTTATTAAATACTACAATCATAAGAACATACATGCTACAAGATTTTATGTTCTGATTCCATAACCATTATAGGCTTAGTGTTTGCAGTATTTATTTAGTGGTAATACATTTCTTTTCCTATTTTGCATTTCAAAGGTCTTCTCTAAATGATTATTTTACAGAACTATCAAGAGGTTATCTAAATTTTTCCATCAAATATTATACAATACCATAAGGTGGTAGTCACGGAGTTTCTTTCAGTCCATGTATGTTCTTTCTATGGAAAGAATTAAGCAGAAATCCATAAAAAGACAACAAATGTTTCATTAAATAATTGAATGTATTAGGCTTGACTCAATTTTCACCAAAGCAAAATTTCAGGCTGTGCAATACGAAGCTGGTGTGTTACATGGTGTGAGATTAAAATATTTTTATTTGAAAACTATACCCTAGGTTTTTTCACGAATATACTCTTGTTGCCATGGTGCAGCTTTAATCAAGTTGTTGCAAAGTGATTAATTTTTTCTTTGGTGGTGCTTCTTTATCGAACTAAAAATTGAGCCTTAAAACAGCTAACATTAAAAAAACCTCAACCCACCAAGACAGACACAGGAATTGTACTAGTTGCTTTTCAAAGAAGAAATTGCAGGAAGAGCTTCCCAATGAATTAGGAGGAAAAAAAAAAAAAAAAAGCTGTGAGGAAAATTTACAGTTATTCGTTTCAATACAAGTTTTACTAAATGTATAAATTCATCCAACAAATTAAAATATATTTGATACATTTTCATTTTAAAAGGGTTTTTATTTTAATTTATCTGTTAGGGAAATAAAGGACAGATTTGCTGCTGTAGTGTGATTATTTTTTTTCTTTTTGGTCAGGGTTAGCAGAATCATTGAGAATGCTTTTTGAATTAGATGTCATTTTCTTGACAAGAATGAAGAAGGGCTGGGACACTGTATCTATCAGCTTCAAATAATTTGTGTTTTTTTAAACCACCAGGATATATTAATTGCTTTATTTCCTTACAAAAGAATTGCTTGCACCTGCAATCTTCAGGGTATTTTTACAAGCTTTAAAAGTAATAAAAAGAGTGTTGTAAGTATGTTTTATAATGCAAATAGTTTTATGTTCAAATTTGTGTTCTTCAGTGTTGAGATAGGACGTTAGGGTGTGGAGTGGGGTTTTTCTGGAGTGCAGACTCTGACTGATTTTACACAAGCTGAAACACACTACATTCCAGTCCCCCTGCCTCAATTTTTTACACGTGCCTTAAAAATTTCTGAAGTCTCAAGGATGTTGGAACATACGTTTACAGAGAAATGATTAGAATGTGTCTCAAATGGCTGTGTTAATTGCATATTTGGCTGGGCCCCTCAACTAGGAAGCTACCTTCGTCATTCCTTTTTTGCCTGCCCACCGTTTTTCCTCTAAGTAATTTCACTTAAACTTTAAAGGAGAGAAAAGAGCTTGACTTAAGACATCCTGCATACAAACTGCAGGCTTGGATGTCCGTAGGGGGTAGGGAGTTGTGCACATCCCACCTCTCTCTTTGACACAGTTCGTCATACTCCTGTACACAAGTGCAGATGTTTTATTAGTTAACGATGTATAAAATATAACCTGCATATGTATTGGTGTGGGTAGTGACGTGTCCGGAATGTACATAATTCAGTAGTGATTTGCATGGATACCATATCAACTGAGCTGGCCTTACAAAGTCATTCTGATAAATACAGTCCATGGACAAATTCTGCTTATCTGCTTAGCATGATAATGAATATGAATCAATGATATCTTCTAGCCCCACACCAAATAAATAAATAAATAAATGCTGGGACCCGGGGCAAGTGAGAGAGCAGAATTTTGTAAGGCTGTATTTAATTTCTCTGTGCTCCTAACAATCACCCACAATTAGTTCCTTCTGCTACAAGCATACCTGCTTACAGTGAAGAATTGAATAGCCTGAGATTTTCCTCTCTGCTGACCACCTCAGCGCTCTCTCCCCCCAGGTTTTATATTCCGCCTCCCCCCCAGTTAAAAGAGACAACAGAATTGTTTTACTATTCCCCCTCCCCAATGCTCAAGCGCTAGAAAGCCATATCCTCCTCCAAGTAAAAGTGGAGGACAGTTGTGTGGAAGAGCACACTTAGGTTTGTGTGTCTGCGGCCTCCCTGTTTTTTCTATTTGCCTTATCTCTACCACTTTTGCTGGTGTGGCAGCAACAGCCACGCAGCGGTGCATCCTCACGAGGAGTTTTAGAGGGAGAGGAGAAAGAGAGGGATTAATAATGCATTAGTTTTGCAGCTCCATCGAAGGGAAAATAAACAAAATAGTAAAAGTTGCGGTGAGGGCAGGGAAGTGGCATAATAGCGAGAATGCATTAGTGCTGCAGGCACACCGAAGGGACATAAACAGGATAATAAAAGTTGAGAGCGGGAATGCATTAGTCCTGCAGGCACATCAGGGGGAAAATAAACAAGATAGTAAAAATGATTTCTGCGGGGTGGGCGGGAACGGGGCGAGTCCTGCCGCCTTCCTGAAGGGGGCATGAGCACGGTGACATCGCGGGTGGGAGCGGGGCGCATGTCTGCCACCTCCCCGCCCCCCCATCACACACCGAGGGGAGGGGGGCAGCAATAACCCCGGCTAACGCTCGCCTGGGCTGGGAGGGGAAGCGGTTTCGCACGGGCTGTCCCGCGGCGCGGCGCGGCCCGGCCCGCGTTGTTAGGATTAGGCCGGCCGGGGCTGCGGGTGGGTGGAAACACGAGATGGCTCGCCCAGGGGACGGAGAGTGGCATCACGGCGAGGTGGGTGTCTGAGCGGCTGGGCGGGTGGCGGCGGCGCTGCGCGGCTAGGGCCGGGCCCTCAGGTGCTTGTAGTGGGCCGTGCGGAGGGGAGGCGAGGCGAGGCGAGGCGAGGCGAGGGGCGGGCGGGCCTGGCGGGGC
>WYDI02011178.1:0-51300 GCA_009867235.2 Psittacus erithacus
CCTCTCCTCTCCCCTTCTCCCTCCCCCCTCCCCCTCCTCTCCCCCCCTCTCCCCCCCTCCCCCCTCCCCTCCCCTCCCCTCCCCCCCTCTCCTCTCCCCTCCCCTCCCCTCCTCTCCTTCTTCCTCTCCCCTCCCCTCCTCTCCTTCTTCCTCTCCCAGTATATCTGCACCTGATATAACCCACCGTCATGTCCAAGAGCCTTATGCCGCAGGCAAGGCTTGTGCTGGAGCATGTGGTATATAAGAACAGTACAAGAAAATGGTCTGAACCACAAAGAAATGAGGCTTAGTGGAATCAAAAAGACCTCAGGCAAATGCAGACAGGAAGGAAATACAAGGAAATAAAAGGAAAATAGTAGTCAGCTGGACAGGCAGTCACTCCAGCACACCCACAAGCAGTTGTCCAGCCTTTTATAGTTACCATTATAAAGGATAGTTTCAAGGCGGGTTGGATGGGAATATTAAGGCAAGTTTGGATTTGGCTGCAGGGGATGCATCTTGAGCACAAAAGGCAGCAGGAAAGAAAACAGAGAGACACTTGTTTGAAACTTTAACAAGGCAATAGGGAAGAAAACACAGAGGCCCTTGTTTGAAAATTTAATGAGTAAGAGACCAGAAAATTGTCTGACTGGAGGTGGAAGGAGACATTTCATGAGTATGCAGGAGATGGTGGTGATCCAGTGATGTGCTAGCTGGGGAATCAGGCCTTGAAGATATGCAACTCACATTCAGTGCAGCATTGGAAGACAAATAGTGGAGGGAATCTGTCAAAATAGACTGGCATGGTCAATGCAACAAGCCACGATCCATCACTGGATCATGATGGTCAAATGATTTGATGAGTTGGGACATCTGTGTAGGTAGATGACCTGGTAGACAGCATCCCCAAAAAATTTCAGAAGGACATATAGCTCCAAAATAGATTTCTTAAATCAAGACTACCAAATTTGTTATGCAGACAATTACAGTGATGCTATTGCACTGGTATTCTCCTAGGCATAAATATGAACTCACAGATATGACCCAACGTGCACTTCGTGCTAGGAACAAAATCAAAACTGGACAAAACTGAAGCTGGTATTAACTGAGCAGAAATCTGAATTGCAAGTCTCCCTCACCATTGTACTAGAGAGGGCACTGTGCAAGCTGCCTCCTGGAGCTCTCTCCGTGCTGTTTTCTCTCAGCAACTCATGATCAAATGTGCACAGTTCACTAGTAAAAAAACATTATTTTAACTGTTAGCAACAGCATCAGCCTGTGCGGCCCTTCTGCCTTACACACCACTAACAACCAAAGCTATCCCATTAGAAATGAGCTGCCAGTCCTCAGGGACGTTTGGGTGTGTCAGAACAAAATCAAGAATGGCATCTCATGCTGGTGGGCTGGTTATTCAGTGCTTGCTGGATGAAAAGAAGTATATCCTCCATTTCAGTTAGCACAGTGAGCAAATAAAACTTTAAACAAAAACCTTTCACACCTGAGCAATACAGCAAGGTGGATTTCTACATTACCGCTCCTGACATACAATTATTCTCAAAAAACTGGAATCTGTTCACCATATAAATTTGTCTGAGTTTCTACATGTTCATTCATTTATTGATAAAACTCTTTTTGGCTAATGAAGGGCTACCATTAGATTACATTGTTCTCTAAACTCTGAGGTGTAGTGATTTTACTTATTAACCCCCTGAAAATCTAGTGCACTCGCTTTCTATCCCTCAAGAAACAACACCAGCTGCACTGTCACACAGCTCCAGGTTAATGCATTGCTCCAGGATGGCTCAGAAGAGTTACACCAGTCTAAAACCCAAACAGTACAAGGGCAGGTCAGACCCACTGGGTTTGTGATAATGCGATTTTCATCTTGTAATTCAATCAGTCTAGCACTCCCATACATCAGGCACTCACAGTATGGTATACTTGGGCTCTCAGACTGGCCAGTGGTAAACCTCCAACCTCACCTTTCCACTTTGAGCCACTATTTTCCTCCCAGAATTGCCTCAGAAAGGTCTGCAGTCTTCTCTGCTTCTATAACTAGGGCTAAAATTCAGCACACTTCTGAATCCCAGTCATTGTAACCCTTGCAGGCCTCAGATAAGTTTTGTTCATTACAGCAAGGAGACCACCATCTTTGAACCACCTCTGAATCAAACTTTAGATACAGTTTTTCATAGCAGGGCTTATGCCTCAGAGTACTTATTTTCTGCACCCTCTTAGTTTATGGTCAAGAGGTTCTGACACGTGAATAAAAAGGTGCACGTATCTTGGGTTATTAGAGGATTATTCCATTGCTTTTCCACAGATGGCCTGTAATACTCACAAAGGAACCATCACAGTGTTGGAAAACAATGCCATCAAAATGCTCATGATGTTCAGCTCTGTGACTTCTATTTCATGGGACTTCAGGTTTTGCAGACATTTGGCTTTCTCAGGCTCAATCCAAATCCAGGTTTTGGAAGACAAGAGCTGACTGCACATGAAATCAAAATGATAATGGTGGCAGGAAATAATTGGGGGAGATGGCAAAAGTGATGCTCGCCATCTGGATAGAGGGAAGCCTTGCCCTTTGTTGCCCGGCTGGAGAAGGCCTCCTGGATTTCCAGATGCTTTTGAATGTTCCAGCGGCAGCAGGAGCTACGAGTGTTTATTTCCCCTTCTCCTATATGCTTGGTGAGGAGATTTCAACCTCTTGTCCTGTTGGACTGTGTCACCATTGTCTGTGCTTTTCTCATCTCCAGACTGGATCGCTGCCATGTGGTCTGCTCAGCACTACGTCTGAGGACCACTCAGAAACTTCAGCTAATTGCAGTATGCAGCTGCCTGCTTACATATCCACATTTCAGACACAAACCATAGAGCACAGATGGTACACAGGCTGCGCCAATTTTCAGTTCATTTCCAGGTGCAATTCAGGCCTTAGTTCCTAAATCTCCTTGTGATTTGAACCTGCCCCGTCCCCCAGAGACTACCTCTGCCTACGAGTGATAGGTCCACTGTTGAGATGAGCAGAGGCATTTGAACTGACAGTCCCTGGAGCAGTGCATTTGGAAATGGCTTTTTCTCAGCCAAAGAAGGCCCACAGCTCTTGAATTTGCTTCCTTGTGCGGTGAACCTTCAGGGCACGTTGCGAAACTTGTCTCTTTTGTTAAGCTTTAGTATAATATATTGGGGTGGGCTAAGAAGGGAGATTTTGATGAGGACACTTTTACTTTCATTGTTGTCACGGCAGTACAATTCAGTAGGGGATATGAGTTTTGATTTGTTTTTATTTTAACTGTAGCTAATGCAATCAAGATCGTGCACAGCATAAATGAAATCAAATAAATAATTACAACTGCTTCAGGCCAGAGATGTTTATTGGAGAGCCAGGAAAGGAAAGACAAGAGTAGAGTATTGCTGCACTGCAAAGAATTAAGTAGGTATAGCCAAACAAAAGGGAGCAAGCCAGGTTACCTCCTGTAGCTCATGCTACAGGGTGCCACTGATTACTTTCCCTGCAAGGGGGTTGTTGGTGCCTGACATGTCCTTCAAGCTTGTATTGAGAGTTCACTGCAATATGTGGCTGCTGTTGGTTTAGAGAGGAAAAGGCAGAGGTAGTGACCAAGACACTGTCAAAAGCATAAAATAAAGAATAATGAACAACAACAAAGCATGGAGAACAATAGTAATCCACAATAGCATTAGATGCCAAAGACCCCTTTGTCAGAAAATTATCCTATTTTTCTTTTTCTTCTGTTTTTCGTCCCCCCTGCTCCCTTTGTGTGGCTGTCTCTGCTCATTTTCTCAGGTTCTTTTCAGCTGGGTTTGTAAGCTGTAGATCTGAACTGAGCCGTCAAACTGAATAATGTTTCCAGAGAAGAAATGAAAACACCTAGAAATAAGAGAGGAAGATTGCTGAAAATAACCAAAGGTCTTAGGTGATATAGCTGATTCTCTAAAGGCACACATATGTAATATATATGCACAAATAGGTAAATAGATCATGATTGTAAAAAACATTTATTTACATATATCCACAATCTGGAAACACATCTACTCTTTTATATGGACAATTATATCCCTTCTAGCAAGAGATCTGTGTGTATTTCTATTTAATAAACAAGCCATAATTCATGATCGCTTTTGGGTGTACAATGACAATTGAAGACATTCAGTTTCTGTAGCCACATGTGGCAGAGAACACTTCTTGCCTAGAGCTCACAGGACAAAACTATGGACAAAACACACTGCAGAACTCATAGCAAGACCCAGGAAAGGAGACAAACCCAGCTCCCCAAAGCATCTAACTAAGAAAAGGCAGGAGATGTCAGTCCTTTGGAACTGTGCTTTCTTTACCTGTAGAAAAACTTTGTTGAGGGAGTTTTGCAACCTGACCCTAGTGGAAGATGTCCCATGACAGAAAGGTTTGGACTTGATGGTCTTTAAAGGTCCCTTCTGACCCAAACCATTCTATGATTCTGTAAAGGGAACTGAATGATGCCTCAAACAGGCAGCAGAGTTGGTTATTTTTCCTAAGATGGGGATTGGCATAGTGCTGGAAGGAACAGTTTTATACCATCTGCTTCCCCCTCTGGTTCAGAGGAGAGGCAAAGGACAAGAACGCCATGCACCACTCTTGGCAGCATGATTTACAGCAGACCAATTTAAACTCCTGCCAGTAAAGCATTTATACTGCTAGATCACCATGTCTTCTATCATAATGTGCATGACTGTGTATGAAATCACATGGACACAGTGAGGTAAAGGTATGCATCCATAGGTTCCACGTTTTGTTCCAGGCCTTTTTAATATTTTGTGGGGGTTGAGTAACACCATTTTACTATGAATATGTATGTGTTGGTTGCTTTTTTCCCCTTGATTCTCTTGTTATCTCTTTTTAAACACTGAAAAATTTCCAGTGGCATTCACTCCACAGCTCTTGCGACATGCACACAGTCTTTGGCTAGCCTTCAACTGTAGAGAGACAGCTTAAAAGGACTTTTAAAAATCACCTGTCTGGCTCTCAGTCTTGTTTAAAACTGTTTCATGGCAGATTTGCAACTGAGTCACCATCCCAGACTAGATCTGTTCCTTCCTTCATGAGAGACTTTCCCCACCATGACCATAAGCCTAGGGGAAACACACACATTAAGCTCACCTACACCATATAAATGGGACTGACACATGAATACAACGCACACATCAAGCTATGATTGCAATAAACTCACTGAGCACATAATCCATTGTCACTGTCATAAAGTCGTCACCAACAATCCCAATGTCTTCAACAAGCTCTTCCTTAAAGACATCTTCAAAGCTAGATCGCTCTTCAAACTCCAGGAAAAGAAGTCTGGTTTAAATATGCGCAGCTCTCAGCCCTGTGGGACCAATGTGATGCCTCTAACTCAAATTCACTCATTTGTGAGCTCAAGTCCTACAAGATCAGAATTCAGTTGGAGGAAAGGAAACAAAATAACACTCCAAGCTGGACTTGATACATCAAGAGCAGGAAACCAGCTCTACATTTTGCAATCGTTCATCTTGTCCCTTCCACCTTCTGTGAAGATTTCCACTGCAAAACTCATCTGCAGGACTAAGCCAGGAGGCATTTCCTGCACTGAGGGGATGAACATCTGCATGACACTGAGAACTACAGTTGGGAAATTATGTGTCCCTACCTGAAAAAGTAATTTTGAGTGCTACTTGAGTCAACCTCCTTAGCAAAGCTTAATTGGAGAGGCACATGAGCAATCTCAGCAAAAGAGAAAGGCTATTGTTTAAGAGGTCATGTCATGTCTCACTAGCTGACAGGAGAGCACAGGGCAGGCTGGGACAGGAGACTTTCCTGGAGGGCAGAGGATGCTGTTTGCGGTGCAAGTAGCCTCATACAGCTAGATTTGTCAAAGCCTTATTGCTGCGCCACAGACCCTGAATGTCATATCCAAGCCAGAACAAAAATGGACTTCCCCCAGTGAAAACATTATAGCCTTGGCAAGAGAAGACCTCGTTTGGAGGTTGGCATGAGTCAATCATAAGGGGCTTTTGTGTGCATGCACGTACACGTGTGTGTGTGCGCACGGGTGTGCGCATTAACAGAGTATGCTGTCTGGGACTGATTTTCAATGATGCAAGTCTCCTCTAACTGATAACACTCTAAATAACAGGTGAGTGACTCCTGGCAAGAAGGAGATTGTCTGACCTCATTGTTTGCCTTTTTTCCCCTCTCTTTGTTCTTCACAAATAAAGGTTTTTTAATAAACTGAAAGGTCCTCCGCTCCTGCCTGATGATAAAATGAAAGGAACCAGTGAGGTATGGTACAACGTGGCAGCAAAAAAAGAGAAGCTCATCAGAAAATAACAAAGGTGCAAGTTAAAGATAAGGCAGCTGTCAGAGATTAATCCTGCTGGCCTGATTGTTTTCTTTAATACCAAGGCCTGCAATAGCAAGCGATAAGTTTGCTGAGTAATTTGGGTTTTGGTGAGGAAATAAAATTCAGGTAGGCCTCATAATTGATTTCCTTTTCTTTAGTTTTCTAAACGTTAAACAAAACAAAACAAAAAACTCACCTCCGCTTTGACTACACTTCCCTCTTTTCAAATTTGCTCCAAGACTGTGAGCTTCCCCCAAGCTAGGTCTGCGGAAAGACAACTCAGAAGGCAAAAGCGCCCTCTCCTTCTCCAGTCTCCTCCTGGAAATACTTTCATTTCACCCTAAACACTAGCTGCAGCTCTTGAACACAACTAGTGCTGCGGGATGTTGGCTTCATATTACTGTCTGAAAGTGGGCAAAACATGAGGTGGTAGAAAAAGCCAATTTCAGAAGAAAGTTGTGGTGCTTGTCACCTGTGGGTTACAGCAGTACCAGCCATGGCATTGGTCACCACCTGTGGATGGAGCAGCGCAGAAAGATGGTACAGTCCTCACCAGGCTGGAGAAAAATCATTGGTGTCAAGCCACCCGGCTTGATATGTAAGCTCACTGCTGTGGTCAAGTCTCTTATCATGGTTCCTGCCCCTGGATAAGGAAACAGGGAAGAGCAGAGAGCAGGAGGGGTTATCTACCATGTCATGTTGGTGAAAATCCAGTCCACACCCAAACCTTCTTCATTTAGGGGTGCACGCAGCCAGCTGTGGGGAGCCCAGGCACTCCATAGGCAGCAGCTGTGGGAGGAAGCAAAAGAGAAAAAAAGTTGGGGAAGGAAAACCTTTCCAAATTGGGGATTGTGGAGCAATGAGGCAAAGCTGCTCTCAAGTGAGAAGCTGATCCTGACAGAGACAGTGTTGAGTGTGCGTGTGTGTGTGCATGCATGTGTGCACGTGTGTGTGTGTGTGCTACACAGGCACAGGAGGCAGAAGCAGCAGAGCTTATTTATTGTGACAAAATGAACAGCCCCCAGGATGCTCATCCAACAGCTAATTTCTCATCTTATCTATTATGTGAATGAGATGGGAAAACAGTTTCCTGTTTTTCACAGATATCACTAACATGAAAGATACAGAATGAATTCCCTTGAAGGCCATGCAGCCGGATCCAGCCACAGACTCATTTGTTTCAATGGAAGGAATTAATGCAGTCAGGGCTGCCCATTGATGGGAAAACAAGTCTATAAAGCTTTCTGTAGAAACAAACGTGCTGCTACCACCTCCAAAATGGATGAAGAGCTTGGCGGACGCTTTCTCCCTGTCTATTGACAGCACAAATGCAGACGCAGGCTTATGCACCACACTAGCACATACATTTAAGCCTTGTCATTTCACTTATTAAAAAACAGGTATTTCTAGCATTATAATGCAGCACCAATATTACATGAAAAGGGCAATCTACACCTTAGTGTTACCCCCAGTGAAGGAATTCTTTGCCTCTAGGGAGCCTCAGAAGATCTTCTATGAGGAGTAACAGCAAGAAGTGATGGGTGTGCTAAGCCAACAGCTGTATGCCCAGCACCCTGAGTTGAGGGTCAGGCTTTGGGAAAAGTCCCATGTTAGGAGCAAAAGAAAGGCCAGATAAGCTGTATTAAAGCCAGGCTGTCAGGAAAGAAGATCTTGCATCTCTTTTAGAGCCCAGACTTACTGGAAAGTCTATCTAAAAAAGCCCAAAACTGTCTGTGTATGTCCACAGGCAGTCAGTGGCCATGGCAGCGCTGCAGCTACAGCTATGCAGGTGTGTGATGGAGTGGAAAATGCAATATTGTGTTAACACTTCTCAGGACATTTCTGCCTTTTTTATGTTGGTTTTCACCTCTTTACTTTTCCCAGCAGAGGGAGCACTGGGGCTTGGATGACAAAGAAGGGGAGGCAGTACCAGCCTCATGGCAGAAATCAGGCAAAACCTGATGAGCCTAGCAATAGCCACACTGAAGTGTTCCCTTTCCTGAAACAGGTCCCATGGCCCTGGCAGCCACTCCGGTGCTGTCGGAGGCATGGGGAGACTCTGCAGCACAGCCAGCAAGGCACAGAGTTGACAAACGGCCTGCAATATGGGAAGAGGAGAAGGGAGATGGTGGACACAGTGGGTGCTGGCATTGTGCCCATATTGTGTCATGCCACTAGGAAGAAGCTGTCTGCATGGGGAGGGCTGCCCTGGGGTTGCTGCTCCTGTTGCAGCTCTTGCTTAACTCACAGGGCCTTACTGCCACAAAAGCCATATCCTCACAACCTCTGCACTCCTCACTTGGAGAGGCCAAATCTCTGAGAGGCAATGACCCTTAAAAGGCCATCAGTAGAGGATATGCACAGCCACATGGCACCACACGCAGACTCACCTCTGTCAGCCAAAGACAATGGGCCATGATCTCTGCTCCCAGTGTCCCCACATGCTTCCCTCCTTTTTAAATTTTGGGTCTTGACCCTCTTGCTTATTCTTGGCCCTGGGGGAAGCAAGAGTTTTCTGCCTTCTTTCAGCCATAGCACCTCTGGCCAAAGGCATCTTCTGACCTGCTATAGCTGGGAGAAGAGGGAGAGGCACTTGTCCCTTGCAGAGAGGTTAGGGTTTGACCCATAGGCCAAGTGATGCACCAAGTGCAGCAGGCATCCCTGCCTGCTGCCTTTTCACTGCTAGAAGCTGGTGAATACAGATGATGCATGGAGTCAGAGGTTGAGGAATAGTGGGAATAGTGAGGAATAGTTGTTCACCCGAACAACTTCCAAAAGGGAGAGCAAGAAGAAGAAGCAGGAAGGGGAGGAAGAGAAAGCTGAAGAAGGTTAAAAGCAATGAGAAGAGACAACTCTGGTACTTTAGTACACTAAAAAGAGATGCTTCAGTTACACTGCAGCAAGGCACTAGAGTAGGAGAAATTAAAATAAATTCAGCCTACAGTCCTAATGAAGTAAATTCCAGAGTGGGCTGAGACCTTAACTGATATAAATGAGGATCATTATCTTCACTCTGCTATTCTGCTCAGCACAGGGCAAAGAGTGCAGAAATAGGAGGGGACAACCAGGGGTGTGATGGTGCGAAGTACAGCCCTGCCACCCTGCTGCTGTCCTGTGACAAGGAGACTCATGTGAAGGGCCAGCAACAGCACTCTGCAAGCCACATGGGCCATCTGCAAGCCTCAGCCATCGCAAGGTTTACCCCAGCTCTTGGTCCAGTCAGGAGAAGGGTTTCTGGATGCCAGGCTGGCAGGAGGAGCCCACCCTCATCCTGCTAGTGGGACACAGACCCCTCAGTGCAGCCAGAGAGAAGTTTAAGCTGTTCATTCTGCCTGTGCACAGCCCAGCCAGACTCACCTGGGAGGCCACCTCTCCCCACCAGCCATCCATCTCCTCCTGACAGCAGTGCCCAGCCACTCTCCCACAGACCTGTGATTTATGCGGCGCGGAACTCATTACCACCAGAAATTGAAATGACCTCAAGTTTTGCCATATTCATATTAAACCTAGAGACTTGCTGCCCTGTCTCCTAATCTTGTCTTCTTCTGATCCCTCCTTCAGCTCTTTCCATGTTCCTCTCAGAAGCAGTGATGAAAGGGATGTGGTAATAAGGCAGGATCCCTCTTTCGGTCATCTCCATCACCATATATACATGTTAATATCTCATACTGTATTTAATATTGACATCATAAGTCCCTCCTGGCTTGGATCAGGCTAGTATGACATGTAAGTAGACAGTGACTTACACAGTTTCTGAGCTAACTCCTAATGAGAAAAGCTGGAGCCCAGATAGGTCTGAGAAAATAAAGGCACAATAAAATAAATTCACTGCGGCATTAAATCAAACCTTAACACAATGTTGCCTTTAACATTCCTTTAAGATCCAGGCAAAAGCCTCTCATCCAGACTTCATGGAGACATGTACCTCACCCAGTGGCTCTGCTGCAGGTGCAGGGTAATGGCAACAGAATTTTAGAAGCAAATTTCTGATGAAAAACTAAAGGCTTTACCCAATTAAATCTTTTTAGCATGATCTCAATGAAAGTCCCATTAAAAAGACACTGAAATGAAATTAAAATAAGCTAGGCGCTTTCATCCCAGGACATGTTGGCATTTTGAGGTCAGATTTTGGAGTTCTGAAATAAAATTTGAGAATCTAATGTCAAAATGTTTTTAGGTAGTTCATATGGAAGTTTGTACTATTTGTATTACTCACCAATCACATCACAATAGTTCTGATAACTGACATCAAGGAATACCATAAAATTGTAATAATTAGCTCCCAAATTAAACAAATCACCAAGTGAACTAGTTCTGAAATGATACATGGCAAATTTCCAAAAGTGAAATTTCAGAGAAAATATTCAAACAAACATATTTCTGGTTCAAACAGGGTAGATATAACACACCCAGTGAATTGAAAAATCAGTTTCAGCCATCTGTGGTGAAGGCTTGCATCTGAGCATTACTCCCAAACAGGCAGGCAGTGTGCTCACTTCTCCCTGAGGATGCAGGTTAGCACTCATAGGTATAGGAAGTCTTCTCCTACTTGACCTCTTCTGGTTTGGTCTGTGGGGCTGTAGTAGAGAGATAGGGGTGAAGGAAGATGAATAAGAGCTCTAGCAATCCACTTGTTAAAACAATCAGTGTTTCATCCTACTTCAGCCCTCAGGACAGCAGTGTGCACACTGTGGCTTTCTGCATTCTAGAAACCCAATCCAGATGCTCATTTTCATAATCATACCGCAGTAAATGGCTCCTCTTCAATCTCAGACAGACCTGGGTACAAGGGTTAGGCCAGAGTTCACATGAGGTTTTGCTTATCTTAATTTTTCTCAGTGAGGCTGGACCAGAAAGAGTTGGATTTGGGTGGCTTTTTTTTTCTTAATTCACAACATTTGTGTAGCTGAAATGCGGTTTCCTCGATTGCTTCACAGCTAGGTTAGCAGCATTTAGACATGCACAGTGAAATCTAACTCAAGCTACCACGTCAAATAAACTGATCTTGCCCTGAAAAACCTTTATCCTGCTCCAAGAAGAAGCCATCCACAATACTGTGGATGTGTTATGATCCAAACAGGTTATGGTACAGGTGCCAAACCCTTCTTGACGTTAAGTACACCTTGCATCAGGACCACAGGTTTTCCGAGTACGGTGGTACCTCCTTCTTTTCAAAAGCAGTGGCAGCTTTTCTCTCACAGCACTCTCACCTCCGTAGCAAATATACTAAGCCTTGTCAAGCACACTGTGCAGTAAATCTGCTCTATGTGCTTACACAAATCAGGTTTACCAGCACCTTCTGGAGCACTTAACAGACTTTAGGGAAAAGTCCTGCAAGCTTCGGAATAAGTAGTTTCAAAGTCATCCAAAATACCAGCTTGCAAAAGACCTCATAATGAGCCACATCACCTTTACCCAGTCTGGGGAGTAGCTGAGTTAATCCTCCTCTTCCATCACACACTGGTTTCAGCCTGGCTGACTGCAGTGCCAGGGGTAGGCAGGAGGATAGCAATGGCCTCCCCAGAGCTCTGCCCTGGGGGCTCATGCCACTTTACAAGCTATCCCCAAAATTAGCCTTGTCTGGCAGGTACCCTGGAGCAGCCTCTAAGATTTCGTGCCCTGAAGTCCCTGTACCACACTGTTGGGAAAGCAAACTGACTTATCCTGGCTGAAGATCTGACTTCTGATACTGAATTCTCCTGATGAGGAATTTTTTGTGCCTCAGGTGTCCAAACCAAAAAGTTACAGAAACAAAGATACAGACATCCCAAAGATGTTCCTCACTTCTTTGGATAGGATTTGGCTCTCTTTGAATACAAATTTCTTTTGCTTTGGAATCTGGGGTCAAGATGGATTCAACCCAAGCAGAATGCCTAGCCAACACCAAAAAGAGAAGGAAAGATGGGAATGGCTGGTTAAAACCAGAAGAACCCAGCACTGCTATATTACCACAATCTGCACAATTTTAGGGGGGACATGGTAATTTACAAATGTAAGAAGACTAGAACTCTGCCCTGAGGAGCTGTTTTAGCTTAAATGAGACAGACCAAGCATGAACAAGTCTGGGTAACAAGAACATCTAGAATTTAAATAGTAAATATTATGAAAAAAAAAAAAAAGAGGTAGTGCTCGAGGCCACAAGTCACCCCCTAATTGACAGCAGTTCAAAGAGAATTTTCCCGGGGGTAAGCCATTTCATAACCACCTGCTGTGGGTTTCTTCTGTATCCCCCTGAAGCATCCGGCTCCAGCAACTGCTTCTGATAGGGCTCAGAGCTCAGTGAGCTGGCTGCTGAGCCTCCTCTGATATCCAACCTCTCCTTTCAGTCATCTCCTCTCAGAAGTGAAGGAGGTGGCTCCCCAAAAGGTGGTGTAAAATGGGAGGGAAGGCCACAGGAAAAGCCCACCCAACTGCAAAATGCTGAAGAAGAGATCAGGGTGGGAAAGCCTAGGCCAGTCCAGAGTCAGACCATGGACAAGGATGCTGGAAATCTGCATTCCATCTTAGCCTTGACCTTGGGCAAATTCCTTTGTCTCCATTTGCCTGCTTCCACTCCCAAATGTCGTCTGCCTTCATTATGTTGATTATAAAACTGTTTGGGGCAGCAACTGGCTCTTGCTACGCACTCGTGCAACACTGCTTCAACACAATCTTAATATCCCAATCCTCACTGGAGTCTGCTGGAACAGCTGTAATGTAAAAAAAAAAAAAAAAAAAAAAAAAGAGAGAGAGAAAAAATAAACTGAAAAAAAAAAGGTGTAAGCACTTCAAAATCTGCAAAGATGTTCAAAGGCAGGCAACGGCAGGGAGCTCAAATATACGCCAGCTACAGATCTGATTTCCAGCGTCGCGACTAATTATAACATGCAAAAAGAAAATAAATAGCATAAAAAAACCAAACCTAGCTTTGAATGATCATTCAGTAATGGCTGGGACACATTTTTCACCTGGGAACACTGGAGTGTTTTCCATTAAATATATTTCAGGTGGAAAAAATTATACTTTTCAGGATTTTCCTTCCTTTTTGCAAAAAATGAGTCATAATTTTTAATGAAATTAGTACTGAAGTTACTATTGAGTGGTTTTGCTCTTTGAAAAAAAAGATTACTTTCAGTAAATTTAATATCTCAAGAGTTATTCTGCTACAAATTTCATTAAAGGATGCTGTGGCCTATTTCACAAGAAATAAAAAACCCCAACATTCTGGCCCCGGCACAATGAAAATAACTTTTAAAGTTCAAAATTTGATGAAGATGTTTTCCTGATTCGAGGCCTGCTCTATTTTTCACTCAGTGTTGACAAGAGCTAGATGAGAAAGAAATTCAGTTTCCATCATCTATTCAATCTCTGTCCTCTCTAACGATTAGCAAGAGCGCCTGTTTCACTGGTGTTTTCTTGTAAAATAGAAACTCATCCCATAGAAACACAAGTCAAAACTATCAAATCATTTCACAACCAACAGATGGTAACAGCTATCCATGCAGCCCTCAGCTGGTTTTAGCCAGCAACGCGGAGGTAAGAACTGCTGTATCATGACCAAACTGTATATCTCATTCATCCTTTAAGATTTCCTGTCTGAAATAAAGGCACAAAAATGCTGTGGTCACACAAACCCGCCAGTAAAGCCAGCTTACACCCAAAGCTTTGCTCTGCCTTGCAATTAATTTCTTAATTAGGAAATATGTTTTTTAAAAATACACTTTCAAAGGAAATTGACATTTCAGCCTGGAGAAGGCTCTGGGGAGACCTTAGAGCAGCTTTCCAGTACAAACAAGAAGGAGATGGCTTTAAACTGAAAGAGGGCAGATTTAGATTAAATATTAAGAAGAAGTTCTTTTCTGTGAGGGTGGTGAGGCACTGGCACAGGTTGCCCAGAGAAGCTGTGTCTGCCCCATCCCTTACAGTGTGCAAGGCCAGGCTGGATGGGGCTCTGAGCAACGTGGTCTAGGGGAAGGTGCCCCTGTTCATTGCAAGGGGGTTGGAACTGGATGTTCTATGAGGTCACTTCCAACCCAAACTATTCTGAGTCAATGATTCTACGAAATAGAATTCTCTGTTTATGGCTCCCCTATTTGAATTACCCCACACGCAGAAAAAGGTGAGCAGCAACAGAGGAAAGTTCAAAGGCTCAGTAGTTTTTCAAATCCAGATGAAGCTGTTCCGCAATCCCACCCCGCCCCCCACCCCCCGAAGATTTCTCAGCATTGTCCTGTTGGTTTATAAAATTGGTTTTCAAAACAAACAAGCCAGGAAAGCCGAGGGGCGCGGTGATGAGCAAGACGAGGTGGGAACCCATCACCTCTGTGCACCAGGTTGCAGTTTCAGCCTGGCAAGCTACGGACCAAACATCACTGCTCTGTAATGGCACTCAACAGCCTCTTTGGAAGCAATTCATGGCCTCAGCCTAGTGTCTGAAGCACTTAACGTTAACTGACACCCATGCCGGCAGGCACAAAATGGTGTCCAAGCATCCCAAGGGATGGTCCATATGACAATCTATCTTGTGTGCAGGTCTGGGACTCCTCCAGAGGTGAGCAGTGCACACTCTGCCTCAGTGGGGTGCAAGGGAGACTGCCCTTGCTGCTGCACTGGCTCTGTGCTCAGCAGAGTACTTTCTTCTCCGGGGCTCCCTATCCTGCCATGGTCATACACACTAAATTCATAGGGGAGGAACAATACAATGCACTAGATGGAGGTTAGCTGGTGACAAACTCTTAGCCTTGTCCCTCACAGATGTTTGGCCTCTTCAGGAAAATGTCTACAGGGAATTTTGGGTGTCATTTTTAAAGGATCTGAGAGAAAAGGCAAGATTTGCAAATGCTCCTCACTAGCATTTCTGGGTTGGAAATCCAGAAAGCCATGAAACACACGTAATGTTAGAAAGCACTTTTTGCACCATGCCACCATCCAACCCCATCAATACCGCACTTGCACTTGCAGAACAGCCTTCATATACATGTGCCACCCAAAAAAGTTTGAATTCAGGAAACCTCCATATAAACTACCCAAAAAAACCCCTTCAATACACCAATACTTTCTAGCTCCTGGTAGAGCGACTCTCATGAAGCTGTGGCATTCAAGGAGGGTTTGTATGCAGCACACAGATGTATCGTTATCTGGACAATTTGTCTTGTGAGGCTTTTTTATCCTGCCTCATTGAAATGCCTCCACTGCACTCCTGCCCTTGCCTTAACCTTTTGGGGCACTAACAAAGAGCAAGCAATGAAGAGCCCATAATGCTGGGGAAACAAAATATATACAAAAAAGCAGTATGCAAAAGAAAGGGAAAAAACTAAATAAAACACAGCCTGAGGTTTTAAGAAAAGCTTCATAACTTGTCTGTGGGGCTGGAGGCCGAACAAATGCATTTGCTTCAGATCAGGAAGAACTAAATCCATCTATGCGCAAGCTGCAGTATTGAAGCCGTCGGTACCCTTTTGCTGGCGACTGTGTATCGCTGGTGGCCGGCAATGCTGAAAATACACATGTACCTTCTCATATCTAACCTGGTAGTGAGCTGAAGCCCTGTTCATTCTCACTTTTAGGCACAGAAAGGAAACCTTCAGGATTTATTTGGAAAGATGGAAAGATAGAAGACTTGTGCGTTTCGCTCTGAAAAGCAGGGAAGAAAGGCAAAAGAGCCCCACCGCTCTGCCCTCGTTTTCATCCGGTTTTGCAGCAAAGAACTCGCTGGCGGCTGGCGGGGGTTTTGCCGTCGGCTCTCAAATTCTTGAGGGAGCAGTGCCACCTGCCGGGACAGTACGGGACCAGCGGCGTGACTCTGAGTGGAGGCTTCCTTTTGACGTCAAGCTGCAAGAAGAGCGCTGTGCCGAGGGTTTGCAGGCCCTCCGCAAATGCAGTGGAGGGTCCGGGGAAGGAGCACGGAGCGCGCAGCTTTTCTGCACGTCAGTCCTGTTCACTCACTGGTTGATTCCCTTCACCACAACCGTAGAGCGATAGAATCGTCATAAAATGGTTGGGGTTGGGAAATGCTCGTCCAGTTCCAACCCCTTGCCATGGGCAAGGGCATCATCCGGCAGACCTGGTTACTCAAAGCCCCACCCAACTTCACTTTGAACACTGCTAGGGTTGGGGCAGACACAGCTTCTCTGGGCAGCGTGTGTCAGTGCCTCACCACCCTCACCACTTTGTGCTTGAACACTTTGTGGGGTTTGGTTTTATTTGTTTGATTTAACTACAGCAATTTTGCAAGGAGCGACTAGTGAATTCCTGGTTGTTTCCCACACAGCTGTCTGCACTGCAGCCCTGAGCTGGACACCCAGCTTCTATGCTTCTGCCTTGAAGCACCAGGCTGGAAGGTGATAGTAGCCTGTCCATACACCAGTTGCATGGGGGGAACCATGGGTGATGTCCTCCCAACAGCTGCCTGAGAAGATGAGCAAAATCCTGCCAACAGCCTTTACAGCTGGATCAGGTGCTGGAGGCCTGGGCTAGGAGCAGTAAAGCAAGAGATCTGAAAAAAAAAAGCCCCTGTTTTCCTCTGAGTGTTTGTGTGTGTGTGTAATTTCCATAATAATTGTGTCTGTTGTCTGCAGACATGAATTCATTACAGCAGGAGGTAAGAGAACAGCCAGCATCAATATACATTTCAAATTCCTTGCTACGGCCTTGATTTATAAGGCACAACCTGAAACACTGACTAGTTGGTTGCCTTCCAGTGAACTGAATTTAGCATGATAGCGAAGAGGGCTGAAAACAAATGAACAAATTTTGCTTTTAAAGCACTCTGTCTCTGTATTTTTAATTTTTAAGAGTTATTAGCTGTGTTCTGGGTATCCCCCTGTTCCCCCCACTCTACCTCCTCTTTTCTCCTGTGCATGTTCCATCGGCACTTGAATTAATCCAGGCCTCAAAGTACTAAATTGATTCATAGTAATGTGGGCACCCAGGGGCAGAATATTCAAGGAACAAATGAATTCATCACCTCAGAGCCTCCATGTTGACCCATGTAAAAGCCCACTCCCCAGAGCAGAAGTGATGACCATGCAGGAACAGGTCCTGCAGCAAGCATACCCATGCACCCTGGGCACCACCAGACACTGGGCGCACAAAGATCTGAGATGGTACACGCACTCACACAGATGGTCCTTAAAGAACATCAGCTTATAGAAGTAGATGTAATAGGAAGAGGGAGCCCTGCGGAAAGAAAGAGGTCCGCAGTCATTATAAATGGACCTTCACAGCAACAACAACAGGGGAAGGGAAAAAAAAGCTTTCAGGGAGAAATAGAAAATAACGTTTTGCAATTACAGTCCATAGCTGCCGCAGCTCCAGCACACATGCTATACACAGGTGCAGCTATTATAGCAATGAATGGAGCACTCTGAAGGTGCCATCCATATGGGTAATAATACGAGGGCTGAAAAGATATTTTCATTTGCAGCCTGATGCTGGGAAGGGAAAAGAAATAAATAAATAAGTAGGCTCTATCTCAACCACTCAGGTCTCAGCCTTATGTGAGACTGTGGAGTAGTAGGTGAGCACTGGCAGAGTGCACCATGTGACTGGGGAAAGGCTCCCGATGCACCAGGTAATGTCAGAGTTGAGACCACAAGGCATTTGCCGACAGGAAAACTGGAAGCTGTTGCTCTTTCTTTGTTCTAAACGGAAAGCTTGTAGAAGTTTCCTTCCTTATTTAAAACACCTTTTAAGATGGTGAAAAGTGAGAGGCTCTCTTCTGGTCTCTTCCACCTGACACCCATGCTCTGGCAGTGCCACTTTGCCAGCGTCGATGCCAGGGTCCCTTACCAGCCTGACCAAGGGAGAATTAGACATAAAAAGTAGGCTGTGGGTCCCATTCAGCAATATCTTGCCCTTTCCCCGCTATGGTGAGCTTTTTTGTTTTCAGTCTCTCAGCCACTAAGCATATTTCCACTGTCAGCAAAGATGTCTAAATCACAAATGTAAGGCTAACATCAGGTTTGCCTTTTCCTTGCAGAATTCTTGGCAGTTGTCCACAGACCTTCAAGCATCCACAAGTCATAGCTCCCTGACTTAGCATGCAATACAGACAGTTTTCACAGGTACGGGGATGTCCTCATCCCCCTCACCTCTACTAACTATGAGCCCATGTCCAAGGTCTCTGTTGCTGCTAGTTTAAAGCTAACATAAGTCCTCAGAATCTGCACCCTCTAGACTTGCAGTCCAGACACAGACCAAACCCTTTATTTAAACATATTTTTTTGGCCTTGCCTAGGAAACCTATGTCACCTCAGTGCTCTACCCCAGCACTTTTGAGGTGGGCTTTTGAGGAGCAACCCCAGGCCTGAGAAGCCGGCCAAACATGGGGACCCAGGCACAAGGCTCATGAAAGCCTGACCCAGTGCAGTGTAAGGCAGAGGTATGACATCTGAAGTGTACCTCATCCTCTGGCCCTTGGAGGATGGTGGGGTAAGGTCCGGATGTTTTCAAACTGATAGTGCCAGGAACATGCTGAATGCAGGCAGGGGAAACAGTTACCCCCAGCACCCAGGCAAAAGCATCCTCCAGATTTCTGAATGGGTCCCATTTCACCAAGTTAGGCAGAACCAATGTCTTTTTATAGGCCTTAAAATTGAGGGAGGCATTAAAATTAATTTGAAAACTTTGCAGGAAGCTGGCATAATGAAAACAAAAGTGGATTGATGCACTGGCTGGCATACCCTCGCCCTGGGAAAGAGCTCAGGCAGCCGCTTCCAGAAAAGCTGGAGCCTGCTGGAAGAGAGCACAAAACAGAAAACACTGCTCAAAGGAAGTTCATAGACAGAGTGGCAATGTGGAAGAAATTATAATGATTAATACAGTGCCTGAAGTGTGCAGGGGACCACTGAAGTCTGGAAAAAAGACCAAGAGATTTGATTTTGCACTGCCCTTCAGCAGCAGCAGTCATTTTATAACAGCGCAAAGCAGGAGTGGAATCTTCACGCTGCAGAACAAGTACACTTTATATTGCCTCTCTCTTTTCCTGCTGCAAAGATCTCAGGAAAAGGGGCAATCAAAACTATTTGTCCCTGACCACTGGGGCTTGAAGCTGAAGCTAGGACATAGACCATAAACAGCAGACAAAGGGAAAGGGAAGCCACTCAGAAAGGCTGCCACATTTATATCTGGCTGGGATGGAAGAGGGAGAAAGAATAACCTGGGAACAGCATCCAGTGAGCAGCTGCAGAAAAAGCACTGAGCTAAAGAAAAACTTCTTTCTTATCTTAATTTGATTGGTATTGAGAATTCTGCCACAATCAATCTCTTCTAAAATCAAAAGCAAACCCAATTAGAGCCTTAGATAATAAAATTTTAAGCCTCTAGTTCAGATTCAGCCACCTCTCTCTATCCATCATAGCAGGTAACAGCAATAAATAAATAAATATAGATCGATAGACAGACAGACAAAACAGGTACAGAATGTTACCAAGCCCAAATAGCTGCTTTTTGCTGTGGCACCAGCTTTCAGCAGACCAACAGTGCTCCCTCAGGGCGTTCCGGGTTTGTCCTGTGAGGCGCAGCCACGTTCCGGGTACTGTGGTTTCTCCAGAGTGAAAAGGGTTAAGGTTTGAGTTCTTGAGTTCTGCTTCCTGAAAAGCTGTGGTTTGCATTAAAAGTCTCCTCACTCAGATTTATTGTGAATGGGAATATGTTTCTGCCAGGTCTGACTTCAGCTCCTCAGTGCAGATAAGCACCAAAACAAACCGCTGATGAGATTTTCACTACCTGTGAATTAAGCAAATTTAAAAAGCTCTAGATGGCCTTTGGGGTTACAATAATGGGAAAAGGGATGCATAAGGCATAGGTTTCCCTCAATAAATTAAAAATACATATATTCACCTGTTACTTATTTGCTGCATCAAATCCTGAGCAGCTGAGATTTGCATGTTGTACTTCACTGTACCACACAGGCACAGCCTCCAGTTTTGCCAGATACAATAAATAAATTAGAACCAGTCAATAAAAAAGTGACAAAAACTCCAGGTGTGTGGATGGAAAAAAGTGACTCAGGCTGAATGAGGAAAGGATCAGGAAAGGTCTGACCTCTGCCCAATACACACAAGTATTCCTTGCTCCTAGTTTGCAGTCTGTACAGCAGAATTACTATGCAGCCAAGTGTCTCCTACAGGTCATACCTCTGTGACAGGGGTAATACATTCAGTCTTTCTAAAGTCCGGCTTTGTAAGGCTTCATAAATACATTGGGATGTATAGTAGTTGTATCTTAATATGTATTTATGTTCTGGGATTATGTTTGGACTAAGCTTCTAACAGAGAACATAAAAAAAGAAAGGGACAGTGTTCAAAGGAATAGGCTACTTCCACCTAAAACAAAAAGCAAACAAAATCAGAACAAACTTTGCAGATAGATCTTTTAATTTATTGTTTTTAAAATAGGCAAGGAACATTTTGTATTTGGATATCCAGAATATTCTTCCAGCTCAAAAATATTTAGCTCCTGACTTACACGCTCTTGCAGCAGTCTCTGAATTCCTTTGAGTCATTAAAGGATTTTATCCTCAAGTCATTCCCATTAGGGGAATATTCAGTTTAGAAACCCTCCTTCTGCTCAAAGTTTGTATGTGAAATTCACGGTTAAGATCCCTCCTCGCTGAGTTTCAGGTCAGTACCCTATCCACTGAAGAGACAGAGATACTTACAATTAAATATTCCTTTAGGCTACGTCCCTAGGAGTCCAGGAATGCTCTGCAGCCCACGGATCTATGTGCCCTGACTGTTTTCATTCTGGGAAAGTATGATCTCACCCCATCTCTCCTCATGCTTCCTTTCCTATGGGAAGGGAAATTCCCTGCAAGGGTAAGGAGGAATATGTGGTGCCTTCCTGGTCCCCAAGACAGGCAGTGGGAGCCTCTGGCCACAGAGCCACCCAGCCACCTAAGGCAGCTGGATGCTGCTGAAGAGCTGGGAATGAGACCCAGAATTATCTCATGGTGCCTAAATTCCCTGTGTAAATCTGTCAGCTGCTTCACGCTAACGTTAGCACCCAAGAATTAGGAGCAACCTGAAAGGAGGGAGGAAGAAGGGACACTAATTTCTTTGCCTGTTCAAAGACAACACAATTCTGCTTGTAGAAAGCAAGTTATTTTTCCATTCTCAGGCTTCTGATACTAAGGATTAGCTATCCACTTTCCAGAAAACAGGGAATTAGTCTTTCCAGACTATGTGTTTAACAGGGAAGAAATGAATCTTCATCCACGCAAGACATATTCCCTCTTCTTCTCCTAGCCCCTCACCCCCTGCCTCATATCTCTTCTATGCAGTTTTTCAAATAGTTTAATAATATTCACAGGGACATTAGATTAATTGGATTTTAATTCCAAATGACTGTGAAAGCAGAGAAGTGAGTCACCAGTCCATGCTAATGAGAAGATCTATTAAGGACCCTTCTCTGATAGACACATAGAGTAGGGTTATAAATATTTCATATTCAATTAATTGAATTTTGCCCCCTGTTATATGATGCTGCCCTGGAATGTTAATCAACTGGGACCAGAGAGAGAGAGAGAGAGAGAAAGGAAGAAGGGGGAGCAGGGGGGAAATCTAAAAGAGAGGCTTTAAACAACATCAGAGCCGTTCCCATCCCTAAATCCTCCCAGTTCACACAGCGCCTGCACATCAGAGCGTAGGCTTTCATACAGACTGCATCTGGTTACATACAGTGGATAAATTAATGTTAATTAATCAGACAGTCATTTTATGAAGAACTGTGAGCAAAAGGTTATTTGAGCCCTGCTGCAAATAGATTTATAGGTATAATTGCCATGTTGAATGACCCTCTGTACATAGGCTCATTAAACTGGCCATCAGTCAAGAAGTCTAATTGAGGCAGGCCAATAGTACGCCGCTGGGACCACGCGGCTGGCTGCAAACAAAACCTCTCTGCAGAAGCCAGCTCTCTGAAAGCCACCAACAATGCTGCTTCCCATCCTCCAGGCAGTTTCTGCCACTGTCACTCTTGCCAGCTGAAACCCTGGGCAGGAAGGAGGGAGAAAAGAGGACAGAGGAGAGTTTCCATGCCTCTCCTGGCTCTCTTGTTCATAGTGGCTTTACATCATTTACAAAACCCATCAAGGGACTGGGCGCAGCATGGAAACGGTTTCATTGACAGCTGTAATTTCCAAAAGACATTCTGGCCTTTGCAGCTGGGAATGGCTTGAATGTGCAGGCTTCAAAGGCACTGAGGTCAGAGGCAAATATAAAGGCACTAAACATTCCTGATGACGTTTCATATTTTCAGAGCATCTCTTGATTTCACTGGGGCAAGGGAGAAGCACAGAAGCATCCAGCCCAGGATTTAAAATGCCCACGGCTAGCACTCAGGCACACGCATAGTACCTTAGTGACCAAGGCTGTAGTACCCTTCACTGGTGCAGCAGAGGTCCTGCAGTTACACCATGGCAGACATCATTCCTACAGGAGCTGCACTGAGCCCCATGGGTGCTGGGTCCAGCATGGACTCCTCCAAAAGCAGCAGGCAAACCTTGCCACTGTCTCTGGCAGCAGACAAGTGAAGCTGTAGGCTGGCACTTTAGAAATCCCTTTTGCTCCTTCTTGTGGCAGCAGCTGCCTGCTCATGGTCCCTTGTCACAATCTCTCTGTACCTGCAGTACCCAGCTACACAATTATGTCTGCTGCCCAATGTGATCTGTCTGTCTGCTCACAGTCTGTGTGAGGACTGTCTCTTATTTCATGTACCAGAGGGGCCCTCCATCCAGGTTTGCACATTAAGGGCAGAAGTTGCTCCTGTCTCTCTCTCCCCATCTCTTATGCACATGCACAGATACCATGCATTGCACATATGTTCACAGGATGAAAGAAGGAAGGAGGAATCACCCAGCACCCCAAGCTATTCTGAAGTATTCTGTGCGGCCCCTCACCTGGCTGCCCTGGAGAAGCTGTGGACCAGGCCAGCCAGGAGGTGTCAGGGGGGTTCCCATTTTTTGTCCAAGCTGCTCCCAAGACACCTCCAGGGGAAACCTGCCGCATCTGCTGCACACTGCACCGAATCATTAAAGAGTACTTGTGGGGGAAAATAAAAGCCCACATCAAAGTCACAGACAGGTAAATCAATTGAATGTGTTCACATTATCTATTCCGATACTCACATTATTCTGATGTTGCCTTTACTTTGTGTATCTCCCTGATCAGATATAAAAGATCCACATAACACCAGCCTTCTCAAACACAAATAAAACAGTTGAAGCAGAAAAACTAAAGTGCACTAATACAGAAGTCATAAAAGGAAGAGTAAATATGAACAAAGAGAAATCCATGTGTCTCAGAGCAGTGCCATCACCACCTGAAGATGCTTCTGATGAAGAGGGATACCAGTTTCCATTCCTGGACAAGGCAAGGGTAGCTTATTATGTCCAGGCCCTTGTAGTGTTTCCCTTCACCCCATCCCACTGTGACTGGTTTAGCCTCGATACACTGCAAACTCTTTTCCCAGTACCACTGGGCACTGCATTTATCAGCGCTGCATATGAGAGAGGGATTGGGAAAACCAACTGTGAGCATGGCATGCTCCTGGATTGATGGCCTGCCGTTCATGCCAGGGCCTCACAAGCAAGCCGTATGGCCAGCACCCACAGGTGCAGGGAGCCATGCTGCAGTAGAAAAGCCTCCAGGCAAGTCTGGGATCTCACTTCTAGAGACGCTGTATGGACGGACAATAAGCTGGGTCCTGAGGGCAGTCTCAGGGAACTTCTCAGAGCTGATTACCCCCCATGCTGCAGTTCTCTTCCACAGACTATATTTGAGTTAGATGAACGAAAATGTACCCCAAGTTCTTAAGGCACATAAACACCCTCTTTTCTACCAACAAGCAGCATTTCCTCCAGTAATACTAGTTTTTTCCAATCTACCTAGTTCTTGAATTTCTCTTGGTCTTATACCCCAAAGCAAAACATATTCGTTATCATGAAAACCACCAGCTGTCCTACAGTCAGCACAGCTGCACTGCTACAAAGCCCTAGGCATTTGCAGGGCCCCGCACTCGGCACACTTTAGTCTTGACTCGAGTGTTTGCCTTGGCCCAGTCGCCCACAGAGGGCACTGCTCGTAAATATAACCCAGCGAACGCTCATCGGCGCTCGGGAGGCTGCGGTTTCCACCCGGAGCAAATCCAAACACTTCATGCATATTATTACCCGTCTCCAAGAAGAAAGGGAGCAGCAGGCTGATGTCACACAAAAGAGCATGTTTTTAAAGCACATACTGTGCGTTTGTACTCATGCTGAGAAGTCAAGCAAAGCTTCTCACTTTGTATCACAGTGGAACGCATCTAGCCCCCCAAGAGCAGAAGCACGTCAGTTCAGTGATGTAAGAAAAGAGAATAGTACCTCAAAGAACGTTTGATATTTCCATATGCAACTGTGCATATCAGTTCATCTTGGGCAAGGATGAGGAACATGCTGTTCCTCTGTCCACATGTGGGCTACAGACATCCCTTGTAACACACTTCTAAATTTTCCCTCACATGGCAAGGATCCGTTTGTTCCTTTACTCCTGCAGCCAGTAAAATGTTTTTCTCAAATCTCCAGCTTAAGGATAAGGAGATAAAGGCTTTAAATATCAGAGACAGTGACTCCACTGATAGGAATTTTACCATTAAGCTTTCTTGGATGTAGGGATTTCAACCTGTATTTCCAAGAAAGTATCCAGATGTAATTTGCTGAGCATGCTTTTAAATGTGCAAGAAAGAGGTAAGTGCATGCTTATGCAAACACCTACAAAGAGAGTAAAAATCTATGGCCTTCTCACCCACCTACCTCATTTTATGCGATGCAAAAATCCCAGCTATGTGCAATGTATGCATGCAGAATAGAGCAGCCAAAAAGGGAAGAAAAACATCTACCCACTTTCTATCCCACTTCTGTGCTGTCTCCATTGCTTGGCACGCTCCAAAGAGAGACACAGGAATGTACTCAAGGACAGGGACAGCTTATAGGACAGTAAAAGAAAGGACTTTATGGTTCCAGTCCACAGAGAAAATTGCTGACCTGTTGCTTCTTTAAATACAAATTAGATCCCATGGTCAGCAATGCCCAAGGTCCTGAGAAGCTCTCCCCAGGGATGAGCACTGGTTCTCTCCCACCAGAAGCACAGCTGGCACAGGGAAAAGTTAGATGCTCAAGATGCAACTGTGGCTGGTGCCACAAGGAGAACACATGCATGAGGATAAACAAGGACTGGCCAAGTTAAGGATAAAGCTGCCATGAAAATTAAATCATAAAACCAGGGGTCACCTTGTCTCCATTTCAGCAAGAGCAGGATGTAAAGCCCAGCTGCTCTGTAGAATCCAGCAGACCTGAACATTTTCCCTCACAGGTGTGAAGGACCCATTCACCTGTTTTCACATTAGACTAGGTAAGTTTGTGATGAATAATGCCAGGCAGTGACACACAGCAATTTGTTTATTCAGATCAACCTTTTAATCCCACATCACCCTCAAAATATATTACCAAATATACCCTTCCATGAGCTGTGCTCTAAGTTCTGAGGTGGTCACAGGACAAAAAATTCCCTCAAGAAAAAAAAAAAAAAAAATCAGCCTTTGTTTTGGAACTCGCTTTGGTTTCACTGATTTGTTTCTTCCCAAAACATTAGGATTCTGCAAAATTTTAATCTGACACAAAAAATCAAACGCAGTAAACAGCAGATTCTTTGTGCAATCACATGTCAATTAAATGACCATAAAGCAATGGTCACACCAATACTTTAACAAGAGAACTGCTTCTATAAAATCCTAATAAACACATTCCTGAAAAAGTCATTTTAAAAAATGTCTTAGTTGGTTTTGATGTGTCATAACAGCTTCTTCTATTGGGGTTAGTGGGCTTAAAAAAAATAAATAAAACCCCCTGACACAGCATTTTGCAGGTTATCTTGATATACAAATAAGCTCTTAGAAATTAAAACCTCAAAACATCTCTGTAAGCCAATGACTTTACAAGCAGGGCAACTTGCATAAACAGGCCAAGCCACGTGTCAAGATCATATAAGGACTTCGTCTTGACTCTTGTGATGCTCATATCACAATACATATTTTGTAGAGAATGACTTATTATGATTATGATAATTACTGTTCGGGTTTCAGATTAGTGTTATCCTGCTGGAAAGTAACCACTCCATAAGACTGGATGTTTCTGAGTAGAAGAGTCTGATCCATTACAAACCTTCGCCAGATTTAACCCATAACTGCAAGCTTTAAAACACTAAACCTGCATGGCTACTCAGTTATTTTGATACTAAAATGGAAGTGCTGCATCATGCTGAAACGGCAAAGTAAAGCTGATGTAGCAATGAGCATCAGCTGCATCATTAGAGAAGTACAACTCTACAGATCACAGGGTAAATGTCACTTCTTTCACTCTAAGCTGGATTTCCCCATGCCTTTTATTTTGCTTTTATTTGGTTTTAGATTTTGGCTTTGCCAGTTGCAAGTGTTTCCCAACACCTATTCCCCAAGGGACTTGTCTCACCTTCATTGCCAGCAGGTGTCACACTGTAGGATGTGAAATACCCTTGCTACCAAGCTCAGGCTGCAGTCCCTTCTCTGGAGATTGCTCAGGAAAGCCCTGCTTCCCCTTCTCCCTGCCAGGGCAGAAGTCAGTGCCAGCACCTTGAGCACCCCCATGTCTGTAGTTTTCTACTTGCACCATCTCCTTCCATAGCCAAGAGATTAAAAGCTTCCCCTGCCAGCTGCCCACAGCGCCAGGCTATCAGGCAGCTGGTCTAACTCTTTACAAGCTGCTTCCTGTCCTCTAATCACAAGATTATTTATTGATTAATAGTTGCATACTTCTGTAAAAGAGCAAAAATGCCTCTCTGAAAAAGTTTAAATATATAAAAACACTTCATAAAAAATATTTATTAAAAAAGTCAAAATGCCCAAGGAGCCTGTAAACATTGCCTGTAAAATCTCTGCCAACTGGAATAATTTGAAATATTGTCATTCAGGCTCTTTTCTGCCCTGTCCAGTAAGATTTTAAGATAAGCAATAGGTGCTTGAACTTTGACCCTCATCCCACCCAGTTTTCTTCTTTGTTTGTTTCCAATATGACAGCTTGATTTCCCAATGTTGGCAATTTTCCTTGTAGCCATCATTTGTCTTTTCTTTTAACAGAGTTCAGCATGGCCTGATTCTGAGCCTTTCTTACGGAGTGAGCTTGAGGTCTGATTGGCAGCAAGAACAACACCAAGATGCTTAGAATGTGCATGTGAAAATACACAGACCTGGGAACAAAAGCAGAAAAAGAATATTACATTTTTTTGCGGGTCATAACATGAACTGTGAAACCTCAGTAAGCCCATGCAGAATTTAGTGCCAAGAGATGTATACATAAAGTATGAACCTGACCTAGAAACACAAAAATACACCTTTGAATTTCACACAGCCTATGTATGCAATATCTACTGCTATCAATGAAAATGTTGCCAGGGATGTTAATGAGGTAATGAATCAATCAGCAAACTGCAGAATCCAAAGTCTGACAGCTCAGATTAAGCCATGTAATTCAACCCCAGAATTATTCAGCCCATCTTTCTTTGAATGTTAAAATATACAAGGCTACATTCTGAAGAAGCAGCCTTCATGCTTAGGACATAAAACTTCTACAAGTTAATTAAAAAAAAAAAAGTGTCAGAAAGAAAAAGCTTAGTACCAACTGTTGAGACTTGAAATAAATCAAAACACTCAAAATTTAAACTGGGGAATGCCAGGTAATAATGTTCACAGAAGGACTGTGTTTCTGAAGGCAACTTCAGAAACAGATTTCTACTCAGAGTATGTTTATTTGGCATCTTATTAAACATCAGGTTTTTTATTTCAAATACTTTGGTATAAAAGAGATGGAATAGAAATAAAAAGAATATTTAAACAAATTACATGGGGCTCTGGCAGCTTGGGGAGGATGTTTAGAAGCAGTATGGTCCAGCTCTTAAAAAGAGATGCACCTTTTTATAGTCTTATTTATGCTTCTTACCACAGTTCTTAGCACCGTTGTAAAGTGCTTAAGACCACTGCTAGGTGTGCAGTGTTCCAAAAACTCATGCTGTGGGCCAAAGGCCTACAATTTCCTTGCTTAGAAGTCTTGAAGTTTAAATGTTAACTATGTTCAAAATCACTAGGAAAAAAATATTAAGGAATGAAACTAAGAAAGATCTGTAGTAATTTTTATATGGTAAGTTTTCTGTGTTGAAAGGAAATGTTTTAAGAAACAGAAACAGGAAATGTCAAAATCCAACCCCCTTCAAAGAGACAGACATCAGCTTCTTGACTACCAGTTTTATGCCTTTTATGTAAGAGGACCAAAACCTTCTTAATCAAAACCTGTTACTCTATGCTGACAGTTCACTATAGAATGAAATAAAAGTAAACCAATGTAGTCTATTCTCCCTTTGCAAATTATTTTTTCAATTTCTCTATTTCAAGTTATTTTAATTAGAGTATATTTGATATCCTGTGCAACACCAGTGTTCTCCTGTTTTTAAGGAACCTAAGGAAGTTATCACTTCCTATGAAGTATACAAAATGAAAAGCATACTCATTTCAAGAAGTAATGCTCTGTCAGGCACCTTCTTTATCTCCTGCTGACTGATCACGTCTCCTGTTCTATACATTCAGCAGCTGGAAACCTGGTCTTTTCTCATCAAATCCTTCCTACTGCCAACTCACACGTTTTTTAACCTCTCCAACCTTGGCCACTGTTAATGGTCGAGACTCAACTGTTTTGAAAAAGGAAACTGAGTATGTGAAAGGACACATAAGAATGCAGAAAGGCTGAGAAGTACAAGGGAAGTGTTCTGCATTGGCATTATTATCATCTTAAATTACAGGAGTGCAAAAATCACCAAATTATTAAGCATCCTGTTTGAACTCCTTTCAAATTTGATGGAATGCCAAGTGCCTTTAAGTATGGTTTTGGGTTATTTAATAAAAGCCTGTGCCAGTCTGGAGAGTACGAGTCAAAAGGAGAGCACTTACTTGTAAAACTTAATAGCGGGCTCAACAGCCAGCATAACAAATGGTGCAACAGTATAGCACACTGCCAATTGAGTGACAACCCAGGTGACAACATCGTAGGCTGTCTTGAGAGGCACTGAAGATAGGAAGTAATGCCTAAAATTGTTTCTTACCTGCAGGTCAGGGAAAAGTAAACAGAAAAATTCATAAATTAATTTCTCAGGCAAAGTCACACAGACACATTGTAGTATATCAATCTTCATGTACCATCAGCATTAGTATTACAGAAAAGTTTGTACACCAGATAGAAAGCACTACATGTAGGAAGACAGACATGTGTTGACTGGTATATCCCAAGATTCCACAAAGAAGCAAACAGAGAAGTGCCCTCTAGTTTCCTCTATAGTAATCACAGGAGCAGACCCTTACGCTGGGTATCTGGCATACCTTTGGGGAAGGGAGTTGTGATTTGATGTTTCTCCCTCCTGGTTTTATTACTGGTTATCAATGATGAAACAAAATTACTTTAAAGAAACAAATATGTGTTTATACATTTGTGCGCATGTGTTGTTCCCTAAAGGTTTTAGTTTAGCTTCATATCTATGAAATCCTCATAAATGAGAGGCAAAGCACATTAAGAACATATGTTCAGCAACCTGTTCTAGCCATAGCAGTTAATATGATCACTAGTCTAATTCACCTTTAAATTGACCTGGTTATTTATCCATAGTCAAACTCTCAAAGACAACAGTGGTGCTTCCCAGCCCTGCACAACTGTCTAGTTCAGCCTGAAAGATCAGCAGTGATAAATTTAGCAACAGTGAGTCATGTCATCACCATTTTGTCTTTGGTGACTCTACCCAAGATGAGGCACATAAACACCATAAACCAGTTTACTGCATCAACTGCATCCACATGAAAGAGTTTACGTTTGGGCTAATCCTCAGCTTATAACAGCTTCTTATGTAGGGCTAGGCCCAGAGCAGATTACACGCAGCATATAGGTAACATGACCTAGCAGAAGTCTGGACTCTAGCATGTCGTTGAATTCCAAGCTAATTTGATTGCATGGTCATAGCCAGTGGCACTACCAACTGTACACCTACAAGCAACATTTCCTCTGACAGCCAGGGACAGCAATACAGCATGTGCAGAACTGGTGCTGGTTATAACTGCTCAGGGTACTTTGACATCAATACAGAACAAAGTTTCAGTGAACATCAAGCCTGCAAAGGCATGAAAGAGAACTCACAGCAGGGACAAGCTGCTTCACCATGTCGGGGTGGTCCCTGCAGTTGACATGATAGCACCTAGCATTGCCTTAGAAGAGAACAATGAAAGGTACATACTGCTCTGGCTGCGAGTGTTATAAGGATTCCAGTGAGAAACGTAAAATAATATCCAGGATAGACACCATGCCACAAGGCCGACAGGATAAATGTTAAAGCTGTAGGGTACCAGGGAGCTCTGTCATAGCAGACACTGCAAAACAAAAACAAAACAAGAAAAGGCTGAATACAATTGAACAATTGACACTGCAGTTCAAATCCTTCTCTGTTTATAAGGTCTTCTGTTTTCTTAGTGGTCTCATCTTGCCTCTTTTGCAGACAAGGACATGAGAAACCCTCTTTTCATTTAGGTGGAGGTTTTACGTATTTATGTACTGAGTATCAAAAGAGTGACTGTACAGATATTCCTGGTGCTCACAGTATTTAAATAAATAATGACGCAAAGGGCAGGTAAAACTTTATTCACCTTTACACTTCTATCTGGAATCATACTTTACCCTACAAGATCAAGAGTGACTCAAAAGACAAAGAGATATGACCCCACCCTTCACTCAGAAATGAAGGTATTTTTAGGTACTGTTACCCGACAGATGCTGGGAACAACTGGGAGTGTCACAAGCTATTGCAAAGTGGGGGATTTCTGCTAACTTTAGCAGCCCAAAATCTTACTCCAAAGATGCAAGTGAATTATACCATTTCGAGAACACATCAACTGGTCTATTTGGCTATCTGAAGTTTAACTGAAATGCTGTGTTCCAAAGAAACAAGTAACGATAATGAAGATAACGCACTTCTTACCAGGAACATCACTTGAATCATAAAAAAATAGTAGACATTGACTTTTAAGATATATGTATAACACCAAAAAAGTTATAACTGCAATAAATATGTGCCTGCTTTTCAGACACCACATTGACTATGCACTGAGCTTTAATCAAGCCAAAAAGTGTAATGAATAAGAGACAGTTCAATCTACAAAATTTGGACTTATGCTAGTATTTATATGTGCCTTATCAGTCACTGGTTAAAATCAGATCCTCTCAGTGCTATAAGTCTCTTCTCCATACCCTTAACAAGGACCTCCTGGCAAGCATCTTGTGATAACTCCAAACCAGACTACATGGGGGCTCTGAACATTTTGATTTCTCTCCAGTTCTTGCTGAACTGGATCCCAGTGACACAGCAAGGCACACCTCTGGTAGTAATACACATGGGAAACATAACATAGCAAAGTGAAACAGTACAGAAAGAATAATGGAGGCAAACAGAAGCAGAAAAGATGCCATCAAAGCTCCACTACTTTTTATTATGGAAGGCCTGAACAGTTCATTTATGCCTTTGCTTCTCATATGTAAAATGCAGGCATTTTACATTTGCAACAATAAAACTTTACAGCACCAAATACCCTTGTATTCCACCAACCGTTACACACACAGGAAACAAAGAAAGACCAAGAGGCTATACACTTGTGAGATTCACCAGTCAGTGGTTTTCCAGGCCATCTATAGTTTTGGGGTCTCACAAGCGTGTCACTGATTCATTACTCTTACCGTTTTAGCCAGGCAGCTGTCTGAATGTTCCAGTTTTCAATGTACATTTTAAAACTTGTCGCAGTCTAAGAAAGAAGTTCACATGATAAGTTAGCACTGACACCCGTAAAATAATACCTGCATTTTAAATTAGAGAGGAGATTGACTGAAAATATTGATTCTAGTAGCTAACTGCAGTGCCATAGTCCATTGTGACACTAACATGTTTTAGGAGGAACATTAATTAGGCTGATTGCTCACCCCTAACACTTGGCACTTGCTATCAAATCTCACTTTCTTTTGTAAAATTAAATACAATGTTTGGTTCTTTTTCAAATTATGGGAAATCTGAAAAGCTTTCTTGTTTTAAATGCTTGGCCTTCCCTTCAGTTCCTAAACAGCGTCATTTTTGGAAGAGATATCTTGCCACCCACTATGCAGTCTGGACTTCCCTACAGTGCTATTAAAACAAAGTGTTATAAAACCTGACAGAAATTGATTGTTATTTGGAGAAGGCAAGAGGAAGACTGAAAAACATGCACAAAAATGTTCGGACTGAATTTAGAAGCCAATTCTCAGCCCATTGCCCAGCTTGACAAACCAGTTTGGACTCCAGGGTCCTGGGAGAACATCCTGCACCTCTTCACAGCAGCAATTCCCCCAGCTTTAGAGGGCTGCTGGACTCCATTCAGCATCAGTTCCCCTAATCCTGGTCAGTTCACCTCTGACAGTTCCAAATCCCCACTCCCCCTTGTTCCTTGCCTGCTGACAGAAGCCTCTGAGGACCTCCTCACCAAGCAGGGACATGATTCACTAACATTATTTTGCCATATTAGCTGAAAGGAAAGGCACACTGAAAAGATGGATTAAAGACAAAGACTTCCAAGGGGAATACGCAGGTATTTTTGCATTTCCAAGGTGAATCCTGAAGGCGAGCACTTCATGCTCTGTGTTTAAGGAGTTAAAACAATTAGCAATTCCCATTGCAGTACTACCACATTTTAATTGCATTGCTGCACCAAGAGAAGCCAAGAAAAATATCACTTCTCTGCCAACTAATATTGTCATTCTCTTTTGGCCTCCTTTAAGTTCCCTTGTTACATTACCAAAACAGAAAGTAGCCATTGGCTGTCAAAATCTGCATGCTGCCTTGGCTTTCAAGTCCCCATCACATTTTAATGCCCCCACAACTCCTGCCATGCGCTTATCTTTACTACAGGTCATTACTTAGTCACATTTGGCACTCAAATTCCCAACTTTTAAGCAATTTTACATATGCAGGTGGCTATACCTGCTGAAAACACACTGTACAATCACACTTAAACTTCAAGTCCTGGAATTCTTATTGGCACATGAAGTGATAATTCAAGGCTTACCCAAAATAATGTTTTTTGTAGCCTCTTTTTCTCATTTTGCACATGATCACATCAATCAAGAGCACTCTTGTTTTATGCTCCTGGAAATAATTTCTCCATCCTGATCTCTATTGCCCTTGTGACCAGTAAAGAAAGTTTTGAGGAGCCTACAATTCAGTGAGTAGAGAGGAGCAAAGGCTCCTGTTTCCTTCATTTAGCTTGACCAAAGAGCACTGCTTGCCCTTCACTTTCCTCTTTCAAGCAGAAACTGCCTTGGCCCTTCAAAGGTAGGAATCATCTTCTGCTCCAAAACTGAATCAGACATTGATTTAAGATCTCCGAGTTGTATCTAGGGTGCTGCTGCCACTGAGGAGTGTAAAGTATTTCTGGTTGTGTATTCTGAACCACTTAAGGAGAGATGTACACTGAGGATTACTTAAGGTAAAAGAGGACAGAGAAAGGATGTTGAGAAAGACAGAATGTATAATGATACTTCCAGTTTTGGCATCTTTCAGTGATGAATTACAGGAACTCATTTTTGAGAAGAGCTATTACAGCACATCTGCTTAGTCACAGATCATTCAGCAGTAAAGCAGTTGACTTATTTTCATCTGCTTTTCCTTTTAAAATCATAACTACAGAATTACAGGGGGGAAGCTCCTCCTATTTTGAAAGAAAAGAAGCCTTTAGAAAGCAGTCTCAGACACACACATTTCACATCTCACTGGCATTCACAAAATACTTTAGGGGCAAACAAATTGCATTGTTTCTCTAATGCAAAAGATGGCCAATCATCAATAGCTTACAAAAGACTAATGGATGTTAAAAGTATTCTTCAGTCACAAGAAACACATGCAAGACATGTTTTGAGAAACAGCGTGGTTTGCTGAACAGAGCTCTAGATCAGCAGCCATCTAAAGTTCTATGCGGCCCTGCCAGTACCCATCCAGGTTCCTCAGTTTGTACCCATTATCTCTTCAACCCTTGCTCTTCATCGTTTACAACACGCACTCCAAGCGTGTGCAGGGACCCACACTTTGCAAGTGTTTGTGCAATGCCTACTCGTGGCAGCCTCTTTCACTATCACCACCCATCTCAACTGGGCTAAAAAAGTGGGAAGACTGTTAGAAGTAAACAGCACACACCACAGATGGTGGAGAATCATAGCTGTGAGCAATTTACTGACCTGCTGAACTCAGCCACAATCCACAGTAATTGACTGCTCATTTATAAAACATCTGATATAATCACTTATTAGCCCTCTATAAACTATTTAAAAATGCAACCTGAATACAGAGCATGACAAAGCCTGTGTGACAGATGCTTTTTATCTGCCCAGCAGATAAAATGCAAAAGCTCTTCACGTTAAAGAGGGGTAGCCTGGTGGCACGGACTTGCTTTCCTTCTGGCAAAACTTCTCCCCATTAGCGTGGTTATTTCTCTATGATTATGCCAATGCAGCCACAGCTTTAACTCACCTCGATGTTCCAGATATTCAAATTGGACAACAGGTCCCAGCGGAAAGTGCCTCTTTCATCAACTCCACTGAATCCATAACCAGCTGCATTGTTGACTGCATCTGCTGCAATGTCAAAGCAAAACAGATCAAATCAGACTGCTGGCAAAGTCACATTTTCTTACAAGTCAGTATGACACTAAACACATATTCAAGCCAGCTTCGTAGCAATTAGCATCCTCTGTTTCAAAGAGAAGCTTCCTCTTGGCAAAGGGGCACTGTTATAAGACAACAGAAGAGTCATTTCCTCCAGAGAAAAGACTAGCTACTCCTTGGGCAGAAGAATAAATAATAAAAGAACAACAGATAGTAATCACTGTAATTTGCCTTTATTATTCAAGATAGAGTTGCCATAACATGACTAAGCGCTTTCCTCAAAAGGGTACCTGGATGTCACAGCATTTTCCAGAATTAAGAACTGTAGTGTCCTAAAGACATGCTTACCATTTCTATTAAGAGTTCCAACATGGTTGTTTAGTTAAGACTTTCATTCAGACTTCCACAGAGAAAGCCTTTTGCTAATCCCATTTCTCAGTGCCTCACTAAAGTATCTCACCACCTCTATAAATCAAATACTGAGTAACTTTGATTACAGACTTAACTACTTTAAGTGCAAATAAAAGCTTGGGTAATTGTAGGCATTTCACATGCTGAACTCTTTGCCAAGGTGCCAGTCAACTACCTCCCCTTTTACCTTTGCCTGAGAACCACCTCATCACTGAGTTTCAAGATTATGCTTTCAACATGCCCCTGCCAGAAATCCTCTGAGTACTAAGAAAACAGGAGATATTCATTATCTCTGGATCTTCAGGAGTAGCCAGCACTGGTGATTATTGAAACAAAAAGGAAAAACAAAATACAGGTAAGGCTTTCCATTCTAGATCATTTACAAAATATAAGCCTGCTTAAGTTATGCTTTAAAAAAGTCAGCATTTATTTCCCAAGGGTGAAAACTGATTTTGCTTTGTAAATGCCATGAGTACAGCACAAAAAATTCTGGATTTGCTCCTCCTTGCTCCAAGGGTGGCAGGGACCAGTTAGTGCTTCTTTGCCAAAACCAGGAAACAAGAAGTCTAGGGACATAATAATAGAGCAGACCCATCAGCCTCTTGCTTCCTGATCTGCTGTCTGCAGAGCAAGGCGTGAAGCACAGAACCACCACAATTGCCTGCCTTTAAATTCCTCACAAGACCCCAAGATCCACAAAGCCCAGCTGAGATTTCCCTAACTTGAACAGCTCCTTGGATGCAGGAGCTCAAACTCAAATTAGTTTCATCAGCAGCTGTGTTAGATTTGCAGCCATGTTCCCATGACCATCCCTAATGCAGCAAGAAGCTGAATTTTCCCTCTTTCCATAGATCTGGAGGAATTCAGCAGCGTGGCTTCTGAACAATAGCATGCCTGTCCTTTTCTGAGGACAGGAAGCGCTTATCAGCCTTTTCAGCAGGCACTTTTGTGATGCCCTGGGCTATGCCACCAGGAGCTAAACTGCAAAAGGATAAAGTGTCTGCTGTTCTGCTGCCTAGATTTGAAAAGTGAATAATAGAGGCCTCGCCCTCCAGTATGCAATGCATGCTTTTTGTGAACTGTCTCATTTGTAAAGAGATTTCTACAGCCTCTATGGCTTAGTCATATCACAAATCCAAGTTCAGTTTATCTCTTTGATAATGGACTTTTAGTTAATTATAATGCTGGAAAAAACTGAGGCAACATTTTAACACTGGGTCACACAAAAATAAGATTCTGAGCAAGCAATTCTTTATCCCAAAGCCTTTCCCATCCCACACATGCCAGTCCTGGCCGCCTTCCCTCGATCTGTCAGTTTTAGTCTCAGCATTTTAATCGCAGCCCTGTAATCAATTTCCCTGGCTCTTTCCTTCCCATCTCAATGAGACACTGCCCAGTTTCATATGTATACATTGCTGGCTGGGCTTTCAGGATCTCCTCTACACACAAAGTCTTTGTAGTAACAGCAAAACAAATCCAGTCTCTCAATTTTCAGCCTGGCCTGGAAGGACTCGACTCCTCACACTTAGATGGGAAAGGCAACTTCTAAAAGAAAGAGGGTAAAATACAAAAAGCTTATTTTGGCCACCAGTCTAGCTGGCTTCCAACAAAAGAAATTTCCTTTTTTTCTATGATGAGTTCCTCTTTCTTCTCTTCTCCTTTTCCTTCCAGAGATTCTTGGGTCCTCACCATCTCCTTTGTTCTCCACCTTCCCCATGGTCTCAGATCCTTTCTCTTTAGCTCTCAAAGCTAACGTGAGCACAGAACCGCACTGTGTCTTAATGCAAAGCCTAACTTCAGCCCCCCAATAAGCACCACAGCTTTCTGATACAGATGCACGTACTAAAGATGTCCCTAAAGGAAGACAGATCTGTTTGCACTGTAACATACTTGTAAAGCCTGAGCCAGCGTGACACATTTTAACCTCCTAACCCCACTGACATATATAAATTATAAATAAAGTATAAAAATTGAAGTTTAGAGGGGACAAACTTTCTTCCCCCCAGTAAAATTATTTTGGTACAATTACAAAGTTTCAAGTAAGATGAAATTATGACATTGACTTTACTGGCAATCAGCTGAAAAGCAGATTTGGTGTCAATGGGAATTTGGAGTAGGGAATGTCAGACAAGATAGATTTGATGCATATTTTTCAAAACTTTTGACATCTCCCCACTTAAGCAGGGTCCACTGCCTACAAGAACACATGTACAAGAACACAAGAACACACTTCCACAAGGACTTGAGGCCTAGGAACTAATATGCTCCCCCTCATTCCTCATGTTTCAAACCCCTTCTGCCAGTTATGAACTTGTTACCCACAGAAATAAGTGATGTAGCCAGACTTACCTAATGTCCATGCAAAGTAGTACTTTGGTTTTGCTGCCTGTGTTACAACATACAGGTAACCAAGTCTTGACAAGAAGGGTGTTTTATCAAGAAATTCGTTTTCAATAATATATGCCATAGGAAAGTTCTTGGTAAGTGTCAAGAATAAAATGAGAGATACTAGTGTGATACACAGCTTGTACATCACTGCTCCCTAAAAAGCACAAACAACGATGAAGCATTCATTAGAAACATTTGCTTAAGAGGGAAAAAAAAGTCAGTGCTCATGATATACAAAACCAATGCATTTGAAGAACCAACAACATTAGCAATGACGAAGCTGATAATAATTAATTTAGAAGAGGTGATAAAGAAAAGGTCACAGTCAAAGCTTTGGCTTAATTTAGTTTATTGAGCTACTTATAGATAGGTACAAAGGACAACTAGGAATCAAAATTGGTGATGAACTTCACAAGAGACTCCTAACATCAGTCAGTGGAGGTCCTCAAATGAGAAAGGAAATAAGCAAACAAACCCTACAATGGAAATCAGAAATCCTCCCTGTAGGTATTGCCATCTCCTCTAACTAAAGGCTGGATTCCTCCTGAAAGCCAAAAGCACTCAGTACAACAGTAGGTCCTACTGTTCAGCCACCATCCAGAGGTCCAGCTGAAAATCACTTGTCCTAAAAGTATACATCTTACCCCATATTGTGGGAAGGTATGCATGCTGTGTATCTGCTATGCCACAGTATTTTCTATTACAGCTCCCTAGCTTTCTATATATTACTATTGACACTCATGTCAGTAGTTCAAAGCTCAATTTCAAATGATATAGTCGTAATAAAAAAAGTAAATCTAGTACTTGGGTACCATGTAAAAATTGACTCACGTTCTCAAAAGACCAGTAGCAGTGCAACACACTATTGAAACAACAGTGTGTTTTTTGATCCCAAGTACTGTTTATATATACTCCATATTCTGGAATAAACTGATGTGCAATTATCTTTAATGCTAATTTTAATGTTTTCTGCTAGCTCACATCTAACACGATATAGGTCTTATTCTGACTAATGTAAATCAGAAGTAGCACTACCAAAGTCAGTAGAAATAGAAGAGTGTGCAACAGGAATCAGACATGCATAGGCACATACTCAACTTCTGAGGAGACACTTTGCACACACTCACGAATCTACACATTCAGTGTCACCTTAAGATAAGGGAGAGGATCTGGTTCTTGTGCTACATTACCTTGCTTTACAAGAAGGTCATTTTCCAAGAAGGTTTTAGTATTATTTTAAAAATATGAAATAAAATTTGTGTTAATAGTATGTGAAAAATGACCTCTACATCATCTTACAGCTTGAGATTCTCTTAACAAAGAAGAAATTAGCTGGAGAAGCTAGTTTCCGATTAGACGTGATTCATGTACTTCTAACATCTCTTGCACTATGGGTGAGATTTGACTTGCATTCTTCTTCTGTCTGAAGCTGAACAGCAACTTGTCATTGTCAGAACCTGCAGACCATTCCCATTGCTATACAAAGGACATGCATTAACCAATGACCTGTTTTGTAAACCAAATGCATTTGGAAATTCAAGAGAAAGACACTAGCCCGTTCACCCCTGACTCTGAGATAAAAACAGGGGCCACTTCACAGGAAAAAACTCACTCATGATTACTGGGAAGAAAATCCAAAAATGGATTTTCTTCTTAGTTTTTAATTACAAGATTCATACAAAGCTGTACTCTCCTGGCCTTTGCAATAAGTCTTTGTCATTTTAAAACTTACGGTTGGAGAAGGATCAGGAAGTCTGTCATAACCCTTCTGCTTCCAGTTCACTTCTAACAGTTTCATGTGCACATGCCTCCCCTCAATGAAGGCTATATAATCCTTGTAATTGCTGCAAGGCCCAGCTATGATGCTCATAAAATTGAGGAGATAGCTTAAATACTCCAGTAAAGAAGGTCTCGACCTGTGAAAATCATCCACACACAACAAAACAAAACAACGTAAAACACAGCAGGGGCTTTCACCAATGCTTTTTATTGTACCATCTGCCTCAGCCTCCAGCTCTCTCCTACCACCCTCCCCCCAGCTGAAAGCTCACTAGATCTGTTTTGGAGAATATGAAGCACAGCCTCTCTTATATCCCAGTGATGTCTGGCAGATGGCAGTCACAACAAGGGTATCGTGGAAGTGCTTAAGCTACAGGTGAACAAATGCTACTAATTTGAATAGTTGTCACCTTATTGCTAGAAACATTTTAGTTAAAAAGTCATAAATTTAAATACCAACTCTCAAACAAATTGACTTGCACATTTTGAACAGACCAGCAGTATCAGGAGTGAGAAGCTGGTAACTGTCTTTGAACATCTGTCCAGTATGTCAGGGACCAGCAACAGCCGGTAAACCACAAGCTGAGTGACACTGGTCTTACCAAGCTGTGTCATGCAGTACATTGCCTTCTCATGCAGACCACAGGGCAGGGAGCATTTAAGACCAGGGCTCTCAGGCCTGAGAGGAGCTCTCACTCACCCTGCAGTTCAGCCTTTTGAAGAATGGGAAGTGTGATGTGAGACATAGAGGAAGAGAATGGAGAAGCACTCTGTCCTACTGTGCAAATGAAGGAAGTAATTGACTGTATTGTATCATGAACAGGAAAAGGAACTGATTGGGAAAAAAACCCACATAAATTAAAAGACAACTGACGATGAAAGTCAAAGAAAGTCCATCATGTTCATTATTTCCATTTTGCAAATTCCCGCAAGTTCCTGTGGGGTTTTACATTAGATGTAAAATGAAGAAGATCCATTGCCCTTACTATGGATCAGTGGCATGGAAAATAAAGATGCACAGGCCTCTCACCACTAGTGCAAGTTGTAAATTGTTGGGCTTGTTTTACTGAATCAGCAGAAAACACCAACATCCAAATTCTGCACTAATACACAGTGCTCTCCACAAATGTCCTAATAGCCACCCTCCAAGTAAACAAGGATGAGAACAGAAACTAGAGCACAGTGGTTCAGGGCTGTCTTGTCCAAGGCACAGATGAACACTCATAAACCAAAACACACTTAAAATTCCTTCAGACCAAACCAAGTTTCTAGCAGGAAAACTAAGCAATAGTTAAACATTTGCTGTTGTCTACTTTTATTCTGAAGCAGAATTAGCTTGAATAAACAGTTAGCTTAGCCAGGATTTTCTGCATTCATGCTAGTGGTTATTGTAGATGTTAGTGCCTAAACGGTATGTTCTCTGGTAAAAGCATTTCACAGAAAGATGCAACAAGCAACTGGGGTAAGGCTCATCTTTCTGTTCTGCAAAATCAGGTCAATGATTTGGGCTTCTGAGCTCTACAGTAAGATTAAAAATAAAGTCATTAGTTTCAGCTTAGATTCTGCACATGGTTGGGTGGGGAGACATGAGCAATGCATGAAGGAATGTACAGAGGATGGGTGAGAAACAAAAACAGACCAAGAACAGGAGGGAAGACAAAAGGCTGTATTACCAAAGGGGATTTAAAGCTCTTCAGTTGTGACTTGTCTGCCACCAGCACTTGAGCTATTGGCATGTACTTTTCTGTTATGAGCTCATCTACTGTACAAGAAATTAAAAAAAAAAAGTCTGGTAAGAATTTGACTAGAATTAATCACATGGTCACAAGGGCCCAGTGCAGCAAAACAGTATGCTGTGAGCTGTAAAAATCGACACAAAGCTATTGGTCATACCAAAAGCTGAACAAGTCTCCCTACAGGATTTCTGCTTTTCAAGAAATTACTCCCTCCTTACTTTTAGAAGCTCATCAGCAGATTTTCTGATGCCTGAATCTTCTGCCTTGGAAATGAAGGAAATAATTTCCTCAGCCTTGAACATTTCATGGTGAATAGTAGTTATGGTTCTAAGACAAATTCTGTAACACTAATTCTTCAAGAGAAAAAGAAGAAAAGTAAATAATAAAAAAAAAAATCCCCTGTATCCTGCACATGTATCAAGAGATAAATTAGGGAAAAAAAAGGTGCTCAAAGATATGATCAATATGCTGTTTCCCTCCAAGAACTGAGAGGACAAGCCACACAACGCGAAGGACTAGGAGTGTTAACATTACGGAGGGAGTAGGAAAAATAAAATCTCAGAATCCAAGGAGTACAGCAAAGAAAAGCAGTACTTGAAGTGTCAGAGTCAAACCAAAATCAGTTTTTACTACATGGTGCTTTCTTGACAGAGTAGGAGTATTCTGCTTGGAAAAATAACATATGAAAGATAGGATGAAGACAACAGCCCAAAAGTCTATATGGTACAGTCTTGGCTTGAATTTAAATGAGTTGATTCAGCAAAGATTAGTTTTGTTGCATGTGCAGCCTATATTTAAGTCAATGAGATGTTGCCAAGTACTTCAGTGCTTTACTGACCTGCACAAGGTGATAAAGACAGAAGTCTTAGACAGAAGAAATAAGAAATAAAGTGGAGAATATATGTTTGTGTAAGGAGGGTACTGACAGCAGCATTACAAAACCAAAACTGCTCAGGAGGATATTAAAAAACCCAGGTAGGACTTTTGGCTTACGGGCTAGAAAGAAGAAGGGAACATTTTCATGGCCCTGTGATTAAGCCACCTAAACCATAAACTACTTTGGAAGAAATTAAACACAAATCACTAGAAAAATTAAATTCTTACTTTACAGCAAGCCGATTCTGCTCAGCAGTGAGTTCCTCAGCTTGTCGCCCTATTCCTAGAGAGAAAGAAAAGACACATTAGATCTTTCCAAAAGCCAGACAGTGAAAGCTATCCTTAAAACCTTATATTTGTATCCCACACATAAGTTTCTTTAGCCATAAACGTCAAGATTTTGTCACAGGCAGTTGTAATACAGCTCAATTCCTAACTTTCAGATCAAGTATACTCATGTTCTACTCCACCTCTTCAGCCAGTTCCTTACCTCTTTCCCCCTTTTGCATCCTTGCTACACTTTCAGAAAAAGCAGCCATAGTATTCTCCACACATAATGCAACTCTCAATGCCATCAGCTGGTGGCAGCCCCCAGCAGCCTCTACTACCAGTCCTGGGCTGGAAAAAACTCTGCTGCCAGAAGGCACCGGCTCATTTAAGCACAAGGCTCCCACTGGCTTCTTGGTGAGAAATGGAGCATTTCACAGCAGGAGGAGTGGACAATGGAAGAGAAACAGACTCTTTAATGAGCAGAAGCTCCACTGGTCTGAACTAGCAGCCAGGCTGCCTGCTGCTGGAGCAAGCCTAAACACACATATCAGTAATAATCTGGAATTGTCCAGATTGGAAGGGCGATCCCCTGTTGAGTCCACAAGACCTTTGGGTCCAGAGGTAGAGCACAGACTCGCTGCTCAGGAAAACTACTGGAAAGTCTTTTATGATGGCCATCATCATACTGTTCACAGCTCATAGCAAATATCTCAAAACCTCCACTCTGAAGTTCAAGTAGCACATACTGTGAGGAATCCCACTGGCTACAGCAGAACAACTCACCACGGTATGAGTCACAGTACTCGAAGCTGAGCATGCATATACACAGCTTCACAAGATCAGGGGCTTGGCATCAATTAACACAACTGTTCTAAACCTTGTGGCCATAATTACCAGTACACACAAACATAAGACCCATTTCCTAAAAAGACTGATGATAAACTGCTCATTTCCATTCTCTCTCCATTCTTCCAGTTTGCAAACACTGGGAGGGTCTGAGTTCCAGGGAAACAATTAAGCACTTAATTACTTAAAGGGCTGGATATTTTGTTTGTCTGTTTCCATTTATGGGCAGCTGCATTACATTTTTACAAATAGATATTTGTCACTGATGCTTGAACCACAAGCTGCCTCAACTGCGCTAAAGTATGGAGGTTCACAATGTAATGAGCCTTTTCCACCATCATTAATCTGTAGGATTTTTGGTTTTCTTAAAAGGCTTCTGCGTCTGCTGTTATCATTTCATTCTGTTCCTTTATCTTAAATATTCTAGTTGTGCATCTAGGTGCATCTCCTAAATCTTACATCATAACAACTCTATAGCAGGCTACTCATTTAGTCACCACAGTTTATAATGCAATGGGTCTCCGACCAACAGAAATTCACATCACAATGATGATGATTGACATTTCTAGCCTTAGAGCTGTACTAGATACAGGCATTTTACTGGGAAACAACAGTGCTCTTTGTCACAGAGCAGCATAAGACTGAAGACAATGTTAGTTTGCTTGCAACTGTGATTCTCCCTGCGCTGGGAAAAAAGCTATTGAATTCTATCTCATAACCCATGAAGTACATTAACACTGTATATATCAATGATAGCATATTTTTGCTGCATTAATGTTATTGACTGAACCTACGTATCAAACACAACTCTTGATTTTTGAGAACCAGGAACACCTTCAGGGGGCTTAATGAAGGTGCACTGTAGCATCAAAATAGCAGACACCAGTACTAGCTAAAATCCAAATAAGGCCCCCTCAAGGAGCACCTAAGGGGGAAAACAGTTGTCTTTGTTACTGCAAAGACAGTTCAATCCTAGAGAAGTGATCAAAACCTGAAGTTTCTAATTTTCAACCACAAAAACATTTTTCTTCTTTATTTGGAGCAGCTCACTGAACTATTTCATCCACTCTGTAACTCAGCCACAGAATGCACTGGAATAAAAAGGCTGTCTTCAAAACATGGGAAGAAATTCCTTTTCTTACCATCATGTAACTGGCAGGCAAGTGTTGTGATCTTCTGTGTAATTATCATTAGAGGACTATAACAAAGAAAAACAATAGTCACATGTCTTGTAATACAAATTATTCCCAACTTTCTTACTGAGTATCTTTATCCCTTGAAAAGGCATAACTGTATTCGCAACAAGTGGAAAACATCCAATTAAAACTGAAGAAGGCACTCAGGCGTAAAACAATTGCCTGGGTTCAAAACAACCCCACAGTAGCTTGCACTGGAATTCTTAATTGCTAAATGTGCACAAAGCCTTATTTTATTTCTCCCCATCCTGCAGCAGTGCAAACTGTAATTCAGGAGGAATTGCACCACTAGGAAATACCAGCTTCTGCAATCAACTAGGATTCTTTCCAGGCAAAGACCAAATTTAAGCCCCATACTACACAACACTAGAATACAGCAATACTGCTGTAACATAACTCTGTCTCTTCTTACTGTTATTCTGTTATTGTCTGTCTCCTCAGTGCCCCAAAAAAATGTCAACTCTGCAGATACACATGCTTATTTCTCCTCATGAATAGCCCTATCAATTAATTAGGACTGCATGCAAATACCAGAATAGCTGTCAGCACAGCAGTTTCCCACTCACTTCTTGAACAAGCAACTGCCTTGTGGACAGCCTGTCCAAGATGTACCATCCAACTGGGAATGCCTGGGCATGTGTGATCTGATGCCTCCCAAAAACATGAGCTAGCTGTAGCTGAGCCACGCGAGCAGGCTGCAATCACCCAGCAGCTTTGGTGTCAACCAGACAAGCAGTGTAGGAATAGCCACTACGTTCAATAGCACTGTGCATACTTCCCATATGCAATTTTATAGAGCTTCTTAGCATTGTGGGAAATCCGAGCTGCTGCAGGGAAACAAAAAAAAATGGAGAAATAAAAGAGCAAAACTCAGCTTGGTACATCAGTAGCTGGTCCCCATGAGGGTAAAAGGATGCAGCCAGAGTATTCAAAAGAGTAAGAAGAAAGATGGGTGGAAAACCATGGGAACAACTAACTAGTCCCTCATAGGCAGAAGTTCCAGGCCTAAGTGTGATCCATACACAGCTTCTAAGGGCTGTGGAGCCCTAAACACAAAACCTGGCACTGAACATCTGATCTGGAAGGACCTATGGCTACACTACCTTCGAGACCTTCACAACCACAAGCGCCAGGAGGTTGTAATGGGTGATGAAGATACATCATTATTTAAAAGCATTAATTGTGATATGTAAAACCAGTTCCACAGAAGAGATTCGTCTGTGCTGAAGATTAATGCAATGGATTGTGATAAATTTTCAACATAAACCATACAGAGGTATCTGCTTGAACACAAACAACATCTTCAATATGCAAATTAAAACCCAGCTTTGTGTACATGCTATTTACAGAGTTTGACCATTATATGGAACTTTTTAAAGAGAAAGAGACATAGATGATTACTCCAAATATTATGGCTATCCAGTTTGTCTGGAATTCAATGAAAGAAAAAATGCTGAAAGTCTTTTTTTGTTGTGTTTTTTTTTTAGCACTGTATTTTTCCCAAACAATTTCTCAAGAAAAAAAGTGAAAGTTACCATCAATGATACATCTATCCAAAATAACAAATGTTCATGTTCTGCAGAGATTTTCGAGAGATTCCGTATCCTTGACTAGATCAACCTACTGGTTACAATCAAATGTCAACTCAGTGGCTAAGATAAACAGTTTGCAAACCAATTATCCCACTATGATAAATCAAACTGATTTTCAAGATAATTCATATGCTGAGTATGGTGAACACAATAATATTGGAAAAAGACATTCTTTGATCATAAGTGGGGTTGGTTTTGTCCTGTTTTGTTTTTTTTTAATATTGGCCGACCTTTTTCAGGAGTCCACATGTAATTTGCATTTTCTACCCAAAACCAGAGAACATGCAATATCAGCCAACTGCTCAATAAGAAGCTATTTTTATCATTTCAGCAGTCCCTATTTGAAATGTCAGTTAAAAAAGTTTGCTCATAAAATCCAGATCATGCTTAAATATACACAGATCTGGAATACAACTCTAATACAAGGGTTTATACGGCACCTCTCTTTGGGTTATTTAGACCACTGACAGCAGCTAAGGAATGGAAGAATATAGCAGTGACTTTCACCTTCTAAGCAACTCCAATATTATGAAAAAGTCATTCTAATTTTTATTCCAACTCGTCTTTCAAAAAAAAAAATTTATAAGCTGTTTTCACCATTGTCTTCAATATCCTATTTCTCAAAGTAGATTTTCCCATTAAGACAAAATTTAGCTTTCCTTTCAAAGATAAATAAATCCAGATTCTTTAAGCACATGAAAAAACAGATTTTTTTTTTAATCCTTCAGAGAGAGAGAGGTTGTCAGCGATCCAGCAGCTCTACTGCAATAAACACAGATTTTTATTTTGTCAGTGACTGACCTTTTAGCTTTGTGGGTGAACACTAACACTTGTTCCAAATTGGTTAAATTTGTTGCGTATGTTTCTCACAGTAAGCACTTTATGCCAATGTTGAAGTGGGTAACTTTAAACCTCAGGCTCGGAGCCAAAACTGTATGCCTTTAAGTGCCTAAATTTAGACGCTTGTCGTAGAAAATTGGGCTCCCCACTGTAAGCCAGAGAACCAAAATGCAAACAATCTTGATATGCTGATTAACCGAGGGGGGCAAAGTGCAGCCTGTGCACACTAAAGTCACACAAGGTATAAACAGAGAAGAGAGAGGTTCTCTTCATCTATATTAGGAATTCATCGCCTCATTGACAGCACATTGTAACCTAGCAGAACAAGTCAGCCTTTCCTGCACTTTAATCAGAGAAGACAGAGTCTGCCTGCCTCAAGTCCCCACTCCAGAGGAGACATGCAGGCACAAAAGTGATGCTGCTGACACTGTGGGCGAGAGGGAGACCCACAAAGAACATCTGAGATACCTTCAGCTCTCTTTCCTGCCATCATCATATTACACATCTACATATCTTTTCTATAATCCAATCGGGAAGGTGGAAACCAGCTGTACAATGGCAATGGGATGACACCCTCTAAATCTTTCACAAGATCAGTATCAGATACCATTAAACGATTCACACAAAGGGTAAGCAAGTTTTCAAGTAAACAGGGAGCATCTTCCTCCTCCCTCACCCATCTACCATTCCCCCACTGACTTGATTCCAGTGGGAAACCAAGACTTCACTGCAGGTAAGGGCAGAGCACAACAAAACAATGGCAGTACTGGAGCTCCCCCTTCTTCTGGCACCCCTTTGGGTTGTGGAGGCCCTTCTGCACACTTACACCCATCTTATTTCTCCCTGGGGACTCACCAATCTAACCTCATCTCACACATGCACAGAGCAAGTCTAGGACTGTTTTTGTTTTTCCAGAAGGAAGAGCAGAGCAATGCATGAGGATGCAAGTCTTGAAACAGTATTAAAAATTAGATAAGAAAACCACATCTAATATAGGGGGGAGTTAGTACCATCATTTCCTAAATAGCTGTGTGGGTTTTGATTTAAACCTTGGCCATAGCAGAGCACTGAATTATCATTTCCATTCAGCCTTTCAAGCAAGCTCTAATTTTAAAAAGCAATAAAATGTTGCAAAGTTAATAGATAAAATATTGCATTATATCACATATGGTCACCTGTTTCCTACATGATAATATTTTAAACCTTAGACTCTACTGGAAAAAGTCCACAGTGCTACAAATAAGAAGAGGAGCTCACAAAACTATAAAACTTCCAACCACCTTGAAAAACTGTCCCAGGGAATCAGTATGAAATAGAAAACTTCAACAAATAATAATAATAATAATAATAAAGTAATAAAGCAACCCAACAAACAAAACTGTCTTTACCTTATGTTAAATACTAAAAAATAACCTTAAAAAGTAAGACAAAAATCCAGCAGTTTACAAAGAGCACTCCACTGTGGGTTTCACCCCTCTAATTAAACCTTCCAACTGAAAACATACCAGCTAATGTAATTTTTAAACATGGTTTCCCTCAATGTAATAAATTTGCCCAGAAGCACAAGCCAGTGGAAATAATGAGGTCAGCATCAGTTGTAGACTGCTGTGGGGATCCTCCCCATATCACAGGCTGGCTTCTACACTGAGCAAGCTTTGCTGCTTATGAGAGAAAAGACATTTACCAAACACAGTCTGCCTGACCTTAGGTAATCCCATCGAGGAGTCTGGCACATGCTTGCTAGAAATAGTTTCCACTGACCTGATTTCACTAAGAAAGGAGGTGGAGTCAAAGGTTCATTGCAGACAGGGCTCTAAACCGGCAAACATTTATTTCACTTTTATCTCTTTAGCTCTGAAGCCACAACGAGAAGTTCACACAGTCACACTCTGCTACAACCCAAACTGCGCTGTCAGAGGGATCACCAAGCCAGAGATGCCACAACAGCTTTACCAGCAGTGGGCCCTTACTTCTGCTTTCAACAGCAAAATGAAGAAGTGCTGAAGGAAAAATCCTTCACTAAACACACCCACACATCCAGAACAACTTACAGTTTGGTTCATGTGGGTTTTTGGTGAAAGCTCCCATAGAAGCATTTTACTTGAAAGAGCATTTACTTCTGGAGAAGTGTCCTGGAATACACTAGCTGTGCAGAGCTCTCTAGTAGCGACTGCCTGTTTGAATTTTGGCTAATTCACACACTGCGGCTCTTGCAGGGCTTCTGCGTAATCACTGGTAAGTGATAGAATCATAGAATGGTTTGGGTTGGAAAGGACCTGATGATTATCTAGTTCCAACCCCCCTGCCATGGGCAGGGACACCTTGCACTAAGCCATGCTCTCAGTGCAGTTTCAAGTGGACAAATGCCCAGAGGAGCAGCCAAGCAGCAAGCAGGCATGAAAAACAGACTGACCTCCTCTTATCCACCCTGCACCTGCACTGCTGTACGGCCCCTGGGGACTTGCTGTGACCAGAGTTACTGAGAACTGTGGAACATGCCCTGCAACAACACATTGCACTTCATACATTTAAAAGACAAGAAAATAAAAACAATAAACTGAACTCTCAGGATCAGTCGGTATTTCTGCACTGTGTTCTGACATGGTAACAGAAAGCACCTATGTCTGCTTCCATCTGCAAATGTATTTCCTTTGTAGAAAACAGGCTGCTGTATCTTTGTTCCTTCCTTTTGTGGTTGATACTAAGCCACTGAGAGGGGAAAAAGCCAGCAAGAAAGCACTAACCACCAAACAAAAATTCACTGCCTGAAGTGACGCTTGTTACTGAAGTATGCTTACGCGGCTTTTTGAGAGGACTATTTTCAATGACCATCCCTTTCTAAGCAGTTTGCTGAGAATGATGCTGCTGCTCTGCATTTGGGATATAGCGAGCACAAAGAGATGTCCATTCCTTTTGGAAAGTGATGTCCACCAAATTGTTCACATAAGAGTGAGAGTTGACATCTTCAGGAAGGAAATCTGCTCGAGTGCCCCTGATGGTTCTCTCTAAGACCAACAGAATATTGAAAGCAATGCCAGTGTGCATGGCAATTTTCACAAACTGACCTTCTTTTCTGTAAGGAATGGCAAGAAACTCACATATGCACAATCATTCCCTCATGGTCACCAAATGAGCTGCAATATTAGGAAATTTTGCTTAGACATTGCAAGAATTCAAAGAGGAAACAAAAAACTTTACGGTCTTAATCAAGCAAAGGATTAAAGCAGACGCAACTTCCACACGGATGAGGAGCTCCTCTGAATTCTGTCTAGAGGATCACATGCATATTCTGTTTGTTCATGTAGCTTGCTAGATTGAAACCACGTTTATTACTAGTTTCCAAAAATCCCTTGATTTATTTTAAACTAAGTTATTGCTAAAGCCATAATATCACTGTACTCAGTCTGAGCTAGTGATACAAAGAAAAAACCCCACCAACCTGTGTGTATTACCATTTTTATAAAGTTGTATAGAAACCAGCAACTTACCAGCATAATCCTCTTAGCATAAAGAAGAAGAAATAAGAGAGAGAAAGAAAGTTAGGATTTAGTTTTCCTAGGTACAATGTATAAATGCCACAGCAAACCAAGCAAAATAAAATATGCACGTTTCAAAGATTGATTTGAATTAAAGGAGAAGCACAGCATTCAGTTATTTTACAATCAGTGTTCGAAAATTAATAGTTCTCTTTAAAAAAGTAGTCAAGAGAAAATTTCTACACTATGACACTACACTTTTGTGAAGTGGTAGAAATGAAAACTTTGGTAAAATACATATACAATTTTTAAAAACTAACTGAAATTAAGGTGTAGCAAACTGCAACTGGTTTCCATTAAAACCTGGCGCATAGTTAAAAAAATAAAACAATGGAGTTTTCACTAAAGTACTAGCAAATACATGAAAAACTCTAAAATTAAAAATTGCTGCAAGCTGCTTGAGTACAGTTTTGATTGTGGGAATTAGTGACCAGGCCTACCCTTTGCGTGGGTTGCAAGAATTAACAAGTCATTAGAAGTGAACAAGTTTCCTTAACTTTGAAGTGATGAGTCACGGTTTGATACTCCATTTTCCAGTTTACTTAAACCATGACTCAAAAGTTACCCTGTTCTACCAATCTCTACCTGCATTTTACAAGCTGTGTTGTCAAAATGGGGGACTCCAAATAAACAGCACAACCAGCTATTACTAAAGAACCTCCCCTTCACTCCCCCTCCCCCCCCCCCCCCATCCCTACAAACAACACCACAAAAAAAAAAAAAAACT
>WYDI02011178.1:51310-64267 GCA_009867235.2 Psittacus erithacus
TGTGTGCCAAAATGGGGGACCTCCAATAAACCGCAAAACCCGCCATTACTAAACACCCCCCCCTCCCCCCCCCCCCCCCCCCCCAAATAATCTATTTGCAGGCACACATCAAAAGGGTTATACATGCAAGCTGTTAAGTGCACAAAGGTCAAGAGAACAAATGAGGTATGCCAGCTTTCAGCACCAACACTGTGAAACACTCATTTAGCATCTAGCTCATCACTTTTGGGAACTGACATTGCAAAGCTGATAGCACTAGAACTAGTTACATGCCTACTTGATGTGAATTAAAACTTCCCCCTTGTGATTAGGTATCAGACTTACAGGATACTGAGAACTCAAACACAAGTCAGCAGGTGACAGTCTCTTTGTTCCCTTTTAAAGATTCCCATAAATAGAGTGCTATGCCCTCTCAATGTATGCCCCCAGCTACTTCACCCAAAAGTGCGTGAGGCTGGAGGGAAATGAGCGTTGCTCCATGGATTCTGTCTCAGTTGCTTCTGAAGTCCTGAGGGAGAACTTAAAAGCCATCCTTCCAGCCAGGAGGCTGTTCGAATGCTCCCCTACTACCACATGCAATAGATGTGGAACCATAAAACATGGGAGAATGAGCAAGAAGGGGTTGAGTTGTTGCTCATACATGGTAACATTGTGGTCAGGGAGTATATTTTGTCTCTCTGGGTCATCACATCTGTTTACGTATGTGCATAAAGTTTCAGCGGGCACATATAATTTACAGCTCAAGAAAACCAGTTTTAAGACAGATTTATGAGACTGACCTGTGTTTCAGCACTTTGGATTGCAAGTTTTTACCAATACCACTACAGTATTTTCATTTTGTCTTAGTTTTCAAAATACACCATGAAGATGTAGCTCCACCCCCAGTCTCAGCTGCATCTTTATTAAACGTTTTCAGCGGCAGACAACTAATACAACTCACAGTGCAGTTCTGAACACTGCTGAGAAAAGCATGATTTCTTGCATTTCTCTATCTCATACACACACAGCTACAGCATTCCAGTCTCATTTGTAGGCTTCTTGGTATGTCGTGCTCTTTCAGGACATACTTTTGTATTTTAAAAGAACTGCAGATAAAATATAGAACTCAATTTCTCTAAATGCACAAGTTATCATTTCTGCCCCCTCCTCTAATTAGAAAAACAAAACCAACCCCAAATTTAACCTCAAAAGTCTTAGAGGGACTTTGCCCCTACCCCCTGAAATGTAATTAAAACCTTAAACCCACCACCCACACAGACAGCAAAAACCTTTGTTTTCCTTCTCTATGCCTATAAGAAGACAGAGGCTTGGAAAAGGCATCAACCTACTTGTGCCAGTTTACAGAAGCTTTTAATAGTATGTTACTAATTACTCTGTATTCAGACATTCAATTAAACAAGTGGAATACAGATTAGCACATTGTTTTCAAATCGTGCAAGAGCATACCTTCCTCTTATAAACAAAATATATAGGATTAGCTGTGTTTTTGCAAAGCATCCTCTCAGAGGCCACAGTATACACGAAGAACACTGCTCCACAGAAATGCATGCCGTATAAAAGGTTGTACTATTTAAACATCAGCCACAACCCACCTCTGTGAGATAACCTATAAGCCCAGCACCAGCAGCGAAAGATGATTCTGTTTGTCTGTCTGCTTGGGTTACCCACCCACCAAACCTCCCAGCTCCTCCAGCCACTCACTCCCTGCTCAAGTCCTGTCCTCTCACCCACTGGAGTGCCTGGGGTGGGAAACACCTTCCCAGTGGGGGCATCAAGATAAATCAGAACACAGCAAAGAACGACCCAGGGTGATGGTGGTGCCTAGGAAGATGGAGGAGAGCAGCCCACCCCACCTCTCAGGGCAGACCACCAAGGGCCAGCGCACCAGCTGTGCTGCTCACCTCCAGAAGCCACTGTACAGATTTATTCCACCTAGAGCAGCTTAGGAGAAGTCTAGCTAATCAAGTTCTACCTTCCTAACTAGATAGTGCCTTGCAAGAAAACAGCAGGAACAATGAATCAATGCAAAAATCACTGTGTTTGTTCTTTCCTTCCTAAAAACAATCAAACAAATGGAAAAACAAACCAAAACCCACAAAACCAAAACACAACTAAAGCAACCAAAAAAGCTCAAATAACCAACCAAATAAAAAGCCTTAGAAAAAGCTTAATGGAAACAAAATTGCAGGTGTTCCACAGGTAACATAAAAATTATTCTTGAAACATACTGAATTCAACTAATGCTAATTGACACAGGATCCAGCTCGCAGACTCACTCACCCGGAAAAATCTGTAGTGAGAATACCATAATGAAATATGTATATTCGGCTTATGTGGCACAACGTGAGGTATCCCATAGCTACTACAAAGGAGTACCTAAAAACATAACATACAGAACACATGGTTACCAACACAAGTACCAACACCAACTGGAATCACTCAAATAGATCTGGGGCTTGTTTAGGAGAGGAGTTTGATTTTTGCAAATTAGGTTGTTAAGAAGTCTGAAGCCATGTTACAAGATCTAGCAGAAACTTTCAAAGAGGACTGATAGTTTTGTGTACCCAACTCAAACATTACAGAGGTGTCTCTTCACACTGGGGTTATGGAATAGAATCAATAAGATCACTTCAAGTCAGGCATTTAAATTTTAGAGTTCCACCCTGACATATTATTTTGAAATGTCTGACCCAAGTATTTGAAACCAGATGCTACCGTATGCACATCACTGAAGTTATCTGCTGCCTTTTTTGTCTGTAAATGTTCTTTATTTACATGTACAACTCTTCCTCAGATCTACCAGAAACTAATATTTCAAGTTAAAAATATTTTCTCTCTCTTGAATTTGTATCAAGGCAGATAATGGCACAGCCTAATCTTTTCAGCTCTACATGCTGAAATACACCATCTTCCAGAAGAATCATAGGATCATTTAGGTTGGAAAGGACCATTAAGATTGCTGTGGCCAACTGAAGAAGCATTCCTTAAGTGGAGTGTGGCAAATTCACTCTCTGTTTTTTAAGATGATCCTAAAATTATGTTAGGCAGGACAGTAGCATCACTGTCTCTTTGATTTGAATGGACTGAGGACTGCAAGTATTGCAGTGTCTAGGGGAGGCAGATACAGCCTTTCATATAGCTAACTTCTCCCTGTATTTAACTGAGCAAGAAAGAGGATATGGGAGGGTAAGAAGTGAATGGATATTTGGAAACAGACTAACACATGAAGCAAACTAGACAGTTCGAGGGAGAGCTGGGACACCAGAATTGCATCGCATGGGCAGGCATCAGATCCTCAGACAGCCCAAGCCCTGAAGACAAGTAAAGAAAGGGTTCCCATTCCCCAGCTTAAACTGATGTGATTATGAGCATTCAGCAGCAGTTACATAAACAGCCACACAGCATGGAGAGAGAAATCACCTGTAAAACATCCAAACCACAGTATTAACTGCACGCAGCTAGGGAGACCAACACAAAAATAAAGACACGGGATGAACTACCAGCTCATCCTTCTAGCCTGCTATAAAGTAGCAGTTTTCCAAATAAAAATACTTACTTGTGCAGATGATTGGGAAGCAAATGACTCCACCTGCACAATCATAAAAACTCCCATGTGCTGAACTCTAAGAGGCAGTATGCTCAATGATGAGCAGACTTCTTCCACATGTACTTCCTCTTAATAAGTGAAAGAAGCAGATATAACTAAGATGTAGTTTTAATTTCCATATGAAAGCACTTTTTGCCTTTGGGCTAGGAAGACACTCATTTCATAAAGTAATTCAGAAGTCTTAAAATGTCTTTCCTGCTCTCAGACATTCACATAGGGAAAAGAAAGATCCCATGGTAGTGAACTTCTCATGATGATGCTGTAAGGTTCTGCTTCAAAGCAGTGACATTTCTGATACTTTCTACTTTTCAAGCTCAAAGCCCAGTACCAAATGCAAGACTTAATTTCATAGATCACTAACTTAAGCTGCCACAGTGACCTTATTTGAACTACCTAACTCAAGAATAAGTGGAAAATACCTAAAGGGCAAACAGCAAGGGGAAAACACATTAAAAAGGACTATCAAAAGCAATCCTCAAGACACAAGACCAAGGAGAATATTACTTCATTATGTTTAAGAAACCAGAGGTTTGGGCATAAATTATTAAGCCTGCAAAAGCCAACTTTTGAGGACAGCAGTTTCTTAGGGAGATGCAATATATCAATGCAAAAACCACAAACTGAGATTACAGCTGCTTCTGTAACAGAATGAACAAAGCTCCTGCAAGTAACTGGGAAATAAAATCTCTAGACTTACAGCCACATTAGCTCACCTGTGGATGTTGGGAATACTTGCCATATTCATAATGCCATAGTTCATCATCACCAGGACAAAAAGATGAATGGAATACCTTGAAGACAATAAAGTGGGTATTTAGATAATTTCTTCGTGACCTGGAAGGGCTGGCAGTTCAGAGTGAGGAAATATTTTTCCATGCAAATGACATAAATGGAATTTCATATCAGGGTATCAGTAAACACGGATTATCACAATGACACCTTTATAGCCTGGCTATCCATCATAAGTTAATATTTATGCCAAGACTCATTGTCAGCGTATTTCATTGAAAGAAAGACCAGCCTGACTCAAAGTGCAAATTCAAACTTACATCTTTTCCAAAAGAGGCATCTTTGTAGCAGACTGGTGTGGCTTTAACTTCCAGAATAAACACCACAGATTAAACACTTCACTCAAATACTTTCACGGCTCATTTTACTTTAAGGGTTTGGGAATTGTTTAGAATAACATAGAAAGTGCCTTAAGACTAAAATGATGTAATCCAGAAAAGCCAACATGAAGTTTAGAAATACTTTTCACACAAGCCTTGTCTACATGGTGACTAAATACTCACCACCCAAAGCAGAAGACAGCAAAGTATATTCCAAAGAGGGTGGCAAATGCATGGCGAACAGCAGAGCTGGCATGACTGGGACCCAAGTAAATACGAAACCAAAATGCAGCCAGAAGCGCAAAGAGTTGACAGGCTACAAAATTGATCTGTAAAAGACAAATAAAACAAAAAATGGTTGTGATTCTTGGAGAATGAGGGGCAGGAATTGCTCCATCCACAGAACAATAAAAAGTAGAGCCAGGAAAAGAAGAGGAAAAAGGGAGACCAATGAATCTTTTGTTTCTTAGCATTCTGACTTGTGAGCCCAAGTGATAACTTTGCTAGGGCAATGACAAAAGGGATTAAACAAGCACACAGACACCCAAAAACTCAGATAAGAGGACAAGCAGGTTCCAGTTACCCAAGGTACAGGCAGGCTCTGGACTGTTCTCACTCTCCCAAGGGCAGGGCTCTCCTCTGCTACCAGCAGCCCAGGCATGCCAGCACAAGCCAGGTTCAGGGGACATCAACCCCTCTCCGTCATGTTAGGAAGCAGAGGCCAGGAAGCAGATCAGGACTCTGAAGCATTGTCCCAGTGCCCAGCTTTCTGCACAAACCCCAAAACAAGGGCAAAACCAACAATCCTGATGGGATGCTGTTTCACAAGCAATAACTGGAAAGCCTTCTTAGCAGAAACCCTCCACTTCACACATCCTCCAAGCTGGCCTTTCAACTTAGCATTTTTTTGAAGTTCAAGAGTGCAAGGAAAACAACTTTGCTCTACTGTCACACAGACAGCTAAGGGAAAATGCTTCTCAATCATTCTTTGGCTACTGCATGTCTCTAGAGCATGAGAAGCAGTCTGGTCTCACTGTAAGGAAGTGTCAACAGCAACAGGAGCACAAGACAAGGTATATTCGGAGGGCAAGCAGTCCTTGACTAGAGGCTACTCTTATCAGATACAAAGACAAGCAATAGCTTCAGTATCCTCAGAAGAAAACTAACACCAAGCTGCCTTCTTGAAGTCACCTTCTCTTTGACAGCCTCAGTAAAAATCCCAGAAGTCAGGAACAACAGAGCTCAGGAACTGTCTCTAACAGAGGAATATAGCATTAGGATACATCACTAAGTCTAGCCTGAACCCCAGATAGTGGGAGTTAAATTTATTTATGTAGCTGCAGCCAAACAAATTAATTTAAGGAAAATAAATTAAATTAAAGAAAAAAACAACAAACAAACAAAACAAAACAAAAAAAACACCCTAGAGGATTCCCCAACAGCAAGTCATCCTGGAATGAGTGAAACTAAATAGGCTGCAACATTTAAGCAATCACTTGGATTAGAGGATTATCCAAAGCTGTCAGTGCAGGACAGGATGATATATATTACTTGGAAATGCTCTGACATGCTGGCTGTCCAGAGGTGGTTGGATTTGGGCAGGCTTCTTGTCAAAAACATTTACAATGTGTTTAACAAGATACTACAGCCCCAAACTGCTTTCATTCTGGTGGACTATACCCAGCACAGTACTGTACAAGCAAATGTTTTTATTAAAGGTTTGTTGGGTACGTTGCTGCAGTTCTTTTATTTCAGTGGTGCAGCCACCCATGCAATAGAATAATGCAGTAATTTAAATACTTGGATATGCTCAATTTTAGTTCTCTAGAGCAGAGACGATATCAATTTATTTCTTGTTCATGTAAGCAACCAGCATTTATTACAGATGGTATCATAGAACTAGATTTAAATGTAAGTAATTCTTATTTTCCAGGCAAGATTTAAAAAGTAAGAGAACAAAATTACACTGGTCTCACAAAGCCCAGATGCTGCAATACAAACCCCAAACTCTCATCTGGTCTATTACCGTACAGCTCCACTCAGAACACTAAGTCCTCCCTCCCTTCTTTCCACAGTCGTAGGTGCCACAGAAATGACTGAAGAGAGGACATGCCCTACAGGGCTGCTCTGATTACATCCTTTCTAAGCAAGCTTCTAACATTGATGGATGCCAGTTAATCAACGACAACTCAGTGAATCTTAATACCACTTTAGCCTACTTCATACTCTTACATTCAGTGCAGCAGCTCAATTTGGTGGCATGCAGAGCTCTGATTCAGTATAAAGAAGGAAAGTGCAGACTCCAAGAAACTTAACACCCACTTCTGTGCAGCATCACTCATAGAAGCTTTAGACCAGTAAAAAAACATTGAGATAAGCAGGTGATTGCCTTTTACTTTCATTCAGTTCTTGTATGTTCAGCTTGAGATCTTAAAAATGCTGGGACTTAACAGGTTCACACACAGAGCAAAACGAAAGTGCAAGACCCCATATAGGACACACTTATAACAGCATTTAAACAGCCAAGGCAGCAGAAAGCAAGCAGTAGAGGCTTCATTACAAGCTAGCACACAGTATATGACAGCACAGCAGCCTTGCATACCTACACTGTTACTTGCTACTTGGTGCTACTTGGATTAAAGATAGCAGGGAACATCAGCCATGCCACTACCACATCTTTAATTTGCTGTGCAAAGGAACCCAGACAATTTCTCGTCTGCACCGTTTTTGCAAGGGGGGGGGGTAAAGTCTTCTATTAGGATAAAAGCAAAAGTACATGCTAGCCTTACATTTCAATCAGCTTTCAAGTTAAAAGGGTTGTTTCTGCAGAGCAGCCAAACATCAGAGACCTAAAGTACTCGGCAAGCAATCATCTCAGAATACTAGTTTACACTTTTTGTAATGAATTAAGCTAGAAAGTACCTTACAGAACAATGATTACAACACACCTTTAGAAGTTACAAATATGATTCAAAACCCCTGTTTTTTTCAGGATCCATAAATGACAGAGGCAATGTCAGAGGTACAAATACAAACCAGGATTCCTCAGTGTCATATGAACATTGCATGACTTATCACAGTAACATTGAGAAGGCTGCACTCAATGCATTGCTTGGGAGATCAATTTCCAGATACAAAAAAAATGCAGTTTGAAATGCAGAAAGATAAGACTTTTGCCCACTGGCCGAGAACATTCATGCCTTTGCCCTTCCTTCTGCACTGTAGCCACCGTAACTCTTCAGTAGCTTTCCAGGCTCCTCTCCTCCATGGCTATGTTTTCCGGACAGCATTAAGGCTTTCAGGTTCAGGGCTTTTTTGTGTGTATCTACAGTAACACATACACATTACAAACAACATGAGCAGTTTCAAAGATTCATCAGCAGAAGGACTGGGAGAAGGATACCAATGAATGAGAAAACCAAGTAAATACAGAAGTTACTGATAAAACCTTTCTGTCATCCGTGACGTATTTGGTACCTGTTGGACAAGAACATTGGGAAATAGTGTTGGAGAATACTTCTTTTACCTGTCCACCTATAAACGTGCACTTAGAATCTGAATGCACCAAGGTGACTCCTGATTTCCTTGGAGTTCGGTCTGAAGAACAAACTTATCTGAGCAGAGCTCACTGTAAGGTCTAGCATGCAGTTTACTACAAGACTGACTTTTAGAGGTGCTGAGTAATTGCAGAATACTTCTGCAGATCACAGAATTACAAAATCATTGGGGTTGGAAGGGACCTCTGGAGATCATCCAGTCCAACCCCCTTGGCCAAGGCAGTACCACCTAAAGCAGGTTACATAGAACGTGTTCAGGCAGGTTTTGAATGTCTCCAGAGAGGGAGACTCCACAATTGCTCTGGGCAGCCCATTCTAGTGCTCTGCCACCCTCAATGTAAAGTTGTTCTTCCGCATGTTGAGGCGAAACTTCTCGTGTTTAATTTACGGCCATTGTTCCTTGTCCTGTTGCTGGGCACCACTGAAAGGAGTCTGGCACCATCCTCCTGGCACCCATCTTTGAGATATTTATATGCATGAATAAGGTCCTCTCTCAGTCTTCTATTCTCTAGACTAAACAGCCCAGCAATCTCTCCTCATAAGAAAGATGCTCCAGACCCCTGATCATCTTTGTGGCCCTCCACTGGATCCTGTCCAGTAGCTCCTTGTCTTTCTTGTACTGATGAGTCCAGAACTGGACACAATACTCCTGATGTGGCTTCACCACAATCGAGTAGAGGGGGACGATCACTCCCTCTGGGTTTACCTGAGCCAAGCTGAAATCTTGGATAAAAAGGCCAAATCTTTTCGTAACTATAACCGGTCACAAAGACAGAAAAGGGGACGTTGGTTGTTTCTTGGGTATGAGGAATATGGGACAAATGTCCAGTAGAACTGGGGTGCTCCTTTCCATATGCTAAGAAAAATTCATTCTGCCTGGCAGACTGAGCTCTGTATTTAAAACTGAGCACCAGCTCAGGTAGCAGACCAGATTTGGCCTGTTCTCCACAGAGCAATCAAGGGATATGGTAGCTTTTAGTATGACTACCACCTTTTATTTAGTTATTTACATGTAACTTTTTAAACACACCCAGCATTCACATATGTACAAAGACTGCCAGGTCATCTGATAGTGACTTTACTGCATTTCATTTAGCATGAAATTGATTTTATTTAACATGCATTAATTTTATTCTCTAAGTATTTAAGCTACATAAGTAAACAGATCCCTGAGATTTCAAGTAATGTTGTACTGCATAACAAGTGAAGTAAGTCACACTTTTCTCCCTTTCCCTTCCCAAAAAGAAAAGGCTTCATATCATTCCCTTTTGGTTATTTCCACTGTTGCTAAAAAGATTTTGTAAACAGTAAAAGGAGGGCTTCTGAACATTGATAGATTGTGTCCACAGAAAAATAACATGGAACTAGAAAAGAAATTATGAGAACTAACCCTTCTTGCAGCTCACCATTATAAACCATTTAACCCCTGTTTTTAGCTAGTCGCGTTTATTCAGTGCTCCCATCAAATTTTTGCACACGTGGTTTCAACTTTGCCAGCATAAAATAAACACTTTAGCTTCTTACCATCATTTTCTTCTATGCTCTAGCAAGCAAGATGGAATAGAAGTAAGAATAGAAGCACACGATATGTTGCCAAAACAAGATGCTATCTCCCTTTCATTTTCCATGATTAAACATTGGAAGACAGAAAGGCAGCCTCATCACAGTATCCTGGAACACCATCTGGAAGACTTGTATCTGAGTCACAGCCAGCTGAGGACAGCCTTGCAATGCAGGCACAAGATATCTGTGCTTCTGGAGACACAGAAAATTTGGAACAGCTCCAGCCAACTGGGTTGATCATTATTGTTGTCTGGTTAAGAAGTTCTTTAGTATCTAATAGTCTCGACTTTAAAAGACCAGATGGGTCCAGAGCATGTAAACATCAGGTACGAACAATGAGAAAAAAACCAAAACATAGTTCCTTCCTTTATCCATTCAAATTCTATAGTAGCAATCTCTCAAAGAGAAATTTAGACTGCAAATCTGAGTTTTATACAAAGCTAGCTATCAGGTCAAACCAACCAAGCAAGCACCTATGCTGTTGACACTAGAACAATCAAACACAGCAGTTTCAAGACCCCCTATACTATTATGGTAAAATCAAAGCCCTCAAAGTACATAAAAGGTTAGTTCCATCTGTCTCAAGCCTTTGCACCTTTTCCCATTTGTACTGGGGTGAAACCAAGTTGGCAAATGTTGGACTGGTACTGTAGGAAGGGGAAACACTTAACTCCTCAGGACCTGGAGCCACCTTTTCAGTATTCTCCATCAACAGGCAGGGCATATCACATGGAAAAGTCATCTCTTCAACCTCCTAACCATTCTCAGAGGAAAACCATAAGACTTTCTGCTCTACCTTTTATTAGGTCTCATTAACCATCTGCAGGTGAGCACTGTCAAGGACAAAAGCCAGTTGACAAGTCACAAAAGTCTCAAATACCTGGCATTAAATATCTGTGTCTTGAAATCTCAGTATTTGGAGGACATGGAGTCATAGCACTTTTCCTAAAGTGACTGGCAAATATGTTGTTTGGTACATCAAAAAGTGACTGAAAAAAAACCCCACAAAACTCTTACAAGGAGAAATCGGAAAGTGATTTTCCTTGTTAAAAATTCTTGAGATGGGGAAAAGAAGATACTAGAGGAGGCAAAGCCTGGCTTTATACCTTTCCATCAAACTATCGCAAATAGCCTTGGTCACAAATTACCAGAGTTCAGGGTAAGCTGCTAATCACCCACTTCAGGAAGCTTCAATTCCCCCAAGCCATGTATCTTCAAATATTCCTATTATAAAAAGTGGTAACAGACATTTGAAGGTAACTAGATCACACTCTAGGAAGAAATAAGTAAGTTTAAGCACATTATTAAATAACAGACATATGTCTGTTATTTTAGTGCTTTTAACATTTTCCTTGTAGTTTAGTATCAGGAAGAAAATTCCTGAATTCTATTTTGACCACAAAAATACTTTGCTTTTCCTTTACTACTTTATTCCTCCCTTACACTAGCAGAAAAACTGATCTCATTTTCCAAAAATCTAGGAGGATATAAAAATTGACCACGCAGTTCTCTCCAAACAGCAATTAAGTCCATTACCCAAACCGGACAGTCCTCTGCAAGCAAAATTCCTGTTAATGCTATAATTCATTCACTATGAAAATCACTATAAGAAATCACACTGCTAACTTGCCATTTGTTGGATGACAAGGTGCTGATGTATACCCCACAGCACTCAAACTCTGGACACAAAAAAGGCATGCTGCACATTCACACATGCTCACAGAGGTACCAGTGTATTACAGCACAGCCAGGCTGCCAGAATATACCCAGCTAGCATCCAGGTCCATGCCCACTTCAATGTGCAGCAGATGATGCAAACTGTCCTCTCATTATAGGTATCACAGAGGATACCTATATCACATCTTGTGCTTACCAGCTAAACAACAGAATAAGGCATTAAATCTGCATTTCATCTGCCGAACAATACAAAGTGTATGAGCAGAGGCCTCCTATGGTGACTTACTATAAAGATGAAGTTGTATCCCATGGTTAAGATACTCTGTATTTGCTGCTATATGCTAATGACCTACGCTGCATTAATTTAAAGGCTGCTACGAGGTTTTTATCTAATGTCTCTTCTATTCACAAACTTACCACAGATCACCAGACAACTGTTTTCAGTATTTGGAAAAGCATAAGTAATCATGTTAAAAGAGACTACTGACAGCAACATCAATTCTTTCCCAAGTCAAACCACTGCCTGTGGAGTCCAGGAGTGCTCGAGTAGTATTTTGGAAAGGAGATGCCATAATAAAGCATTCCACTTTGCCAGATATCAGCCCCATCTTCCAGGATGATGTCTTTCTCCCAAAGAATAACACAAGAACTACAGATGTGTGATAACTTGTTTTCTCTGTTTAAAAGTTTATTTTGCACATACAACAAAAGACATTCAGCAAACAACATGTTTAACTTCACTTTGCTGGAGAGATTCCTACTTTGATGTTGGAAAAGAGACCTGCCCTTATGGTAGCATTTCATAACGTCCAAATTGTGATATTTTAAATGGGTGTGTTAAGAATGAGAGGTGGAATATTCTTTAACCAGATCGTCTCAAAGATATCTGATACTTACCGAAATTTTTCAAAATATTTTGATCTTCCAGACTGTTTTTATGAACCACAAGGACAAATATTCTCTGCAGAGATCATTTAGCTTTATGCAGGAAGGGCACAAATACTCCAAAATAGCAAAGTCATATCACAGAAGCAGCATCAAGTTTCCTGCTGCTAGAATTTTGACTTAGGCTTCCATGAAGGAAAAGGATTCATGTAACATCATCCATGCAGCTCCCCTTATTGCCCATAATAGCACTGCTCTGCATAGAACTCAGTGCACCAGGAGCCAGCACAAACAGGCATTTGTAAAAAAATCAGAATTGACTGCCGCTTGCAAGATGTTGTATTTTCCACCTAAAGCCAGGCACTGTGAATTGCAAACAGCATAGATCAGAGGAGACAAGTTAATTTACACTGGAGAAATACTGATACAACTACTGAAAAGTCACATCTCCGATATTATACTGAAACATTTCTCTGACTTTGTGTTGATAGACATCCTGCAGAAGACTCGGGGGGGGGGGGGGGGGGGGGGGGGGGAGGGGGGGAAACGAAAAATGATG
>WYDI02011180.1:0-31767 GCA_009867235.2 Psittacus erithacus
GAAAAGAAAAGAAAAGAAAAGAAAAGAAAAGAAAAGAAAAAAGAAAAGAAAAGAAAAGAAAAGAAAAGAAAAGAAAAAAGAGAAAAGAAAAGGAAAGAAAAAACAAGTTGATCCTTTTATTGTTACTGTTCAAAAACATCTCTTTGGTTTAGGAACAAAAATGGTGGCAAGTGACTTTTTTCCACCCTACAGTGGCTGTATAAACTTCTGCTACAAAGGCATAAACATCATTGATTTGACTGACTTTTTCAAAACAGGTCACAAAGCTACAGCTTCTTGTGTCAATTCTCATCATATACTGATGTGACAGGTTTTATGAGTAAAATATGGACAGTTGCTGTCTGGGAGGCTGCCACATCTTAGCTACCCCAAACCCTCTGTCCTTGAAGAGCAAAGCTTCGAAAAATTAGGACCATGTTTCAATCCAAGCTGTACAATATGCTTTCCAATGAAGTGTAATATATTGTTTTAGCTGAATAACTTTCTTCCCCTCTTATCCCCTCCCCCCGTCCCTCCCCTACTTGGGGGGAAAAAAAAAAAAAGCCGTGGCATCTTAAACTAAAGCACACTTCAGTCGGTCTCCCTGTGTGTGCTCCGTGCCAGCAGCCACAGCATTTCTTTCATCTTGGCTTCAAAGTGGTGCTGAGAGGAGGAGGGGGGCATTTAATGAAAGAAGAGAAAACAAACAAACAAACAAACAAACAAACCCCAAATGGGGGAGGAAATGAAAAATAGCAGTCTACCTTTCAAATCCGAGCGTTGCCTGCAGGCACGCTCTGCAGTGGATGCTGCACTCAGCTTCAGCCCCTTGTATATTTTTTTTTGTTATTGCCACTTCCCATGCTGGGAAGATTCTTGTCATCCCTCACATATTTTATCCGCAGAAAAGGCTGCCCTGCCCTGTGCTTGGTGATTGAGGCTGTGCCCCTGGTGTGCCACACTATCAGTGGTTCCCAAGGCTCCCTAGCCTGGGAAAAGCTGCATGGAAACGGTCCAAAATCAGCATTACATGCATTATTGTTCTTACTCTCTCTGATTAGAGTGCACACAATGAAAACAACAGCAACAGCCTCCTTTTCTAGCCCTCCTCCCAACACAAGGCTGTTCTTAGACTGTTTTTCTTTCTCAGAGGCTTCATAGAAATTAACTGCTTCTGTACTAGTAGGTCCCAGGCACCCAGTTGCTTCTCTGGGGAAGCCAGAAGATCTCAGTGACTGTGGGTAATATTTTCAAAAGCATCTAGTTGGACTTGTGAACTGAAATCCCTTTTTTTTTTGTTAATAGGTCTGGATGTAGGCTGCTTTGTTTATCACTGGAAATGCACCTCTCAGATGTCTTGTAATGTTCATGGCACAATAATCCCTGTAAAACAAAACAGAAAAGGCTGAAAGGTATTTAGGCATTTGTTTCTTGAATGCTTATGTGGTGTGTTAAATGTTGGATGCAACAGACACACAGTGCCCTAGCAGTGGGTCACAGCATCTGGGTGTCCCCAGGCCTACCACCATCACTTTTTGGCTTAATCCCTGGTCAAAGGGACCTTGCTGACCTGGCTAAAAAGTGCCAGAATGGACCACCACTGCTCTGCTCTGGTGGCTATGCAGTTGTTTGGCTGGTAATAAATTTCTTGAGGCTGTCAAGTCTGTGTGTTCCATGTCCTGGGGTAGCCAGTTTGGCATGGGGTAAAGCACAGCTTCTTCTCTGAAGAAATGGTTTCCAGTGTACATGCCAAGCACAGGGAAATGCCTCTTCAGGGGCACTGAGTGAGGCATGGGATTTCAGGCTGACTTCTCTCCTCTACATTTAAAATGCCCTGAAATACATTAGGTGGCGTGTCAAAGAGAGGAGGAAATGCATTTTCTTCCTTCTTAGCAGGTTGGATCATGTCCCAGAGTGCCAAGTACCTGCGTCGTGAATGCGCTCAAGTATTTGCTAAATGGTGAACTCATAAAGCTGTTTCAGAAGAGAACAGTAGATAGCCCTGGGTGCCAAACATGAGACAACACAAGTGACAGGAAGGACTAAATGTGTTTTTACACATACAGCTACCATAAAGTACATTTTTTGTTCAGTTGTAATAGATGTTACTCTTTTTCATTTTTTTAAGAATAAATATATTGTCTGTCTTCAGGACATTATTGGGAACACATGTAGGAACAGGACTAAAAAGTTTTAGGACTTTTTTCTGACTTTTTTCCTATCTTCCAGCTGTATTGTAGAAAGGGACCCCTGATGCCATATTCCCTTTTTCACTGAAGTGTAGAAGCACTGAGTTCCTCCAAACCCAAGGACCTCCAAGAGCCCCAACAGTTGCTTGCTCCCAGGACCCAGAATCTGCAGAGGTACCTGGAGGGTTAATGATGGATTTTCTTTAATTGCCATCCAGCAGATGAAAGACAGATGTTTACTTTGAAACCACTTTCAGACCAGAGTAAAAAGCACTTTGAAATTTGAATTTCTGCAACATGAAGAAAAGAGAAACACCCTTCTCATCAATGCTAGTCTATTCTTCTGCTCTTCAGCTGGATTGAACTGAACCATGGAAAACAAAAATGTACAGTTGCATAGTTTTGTTGTCACTTGTTTCAGTGTCACAGTGCTTAAACAGGCAAGATTTTTCTAACTTTTGCCAGTGCAGCTTGAAATTTCAGAATCTACTCAGCAATTTTGTTCTGCCTTGTGCATCACTTATAGTAAAAATGTGAGAAGAAAGTCAGTTGATGTGTTTTTAAGACTCCATGGCACAATGCAGGAAAAGATTCTGTTTATTCTTCAAAAGCTCTACTGACATCACATTCCTCAGAAAAATAAGGTTGTCTCTTTTTATGCTAACAAAGTCCTTACTGTCCAAAGGCAAAGCTAGGCAAAGTTCTGCTCTTGTCTTAACTGACTACTATATCTTTGGGCAGGATTGATGCTTTGTTTATCTTCTATGTTATAATCCTTGTAACTCTTGGGTGCTGCATAACAAAAAAAGGGAACAGAGGGCTATAAGAAATCATTTTCGTCAGCTTTTCTGAACTTTTCCATGTTCTAAAAGCAACTTGCGTTATTTAGCATGTGAACTTAAATACAGCTGGGATGGGACTTCTGTATCAAAAACATTTCCTCTAATAAAAACCTGGAAACTGTCTGTCATTACTCTTGCTTCTCTTTCTTCCAAAATCAAATAATTGTGCCAGCTGCTTGTTTGGTTTAGCAATCTCAGTCAGAGAGATATCATGGCTAATCACAGTATCATTTTCTAATGTTCACTGGAAGGAAATCTTAAATTGTTCTTGAGAACTTAAATATTGGCTTACTATAAATCTGATTAAGCAGGGGCACCAGTTCTCAAAGGCAGGATGAATACATCTCCTAGGGAATAATAAAAAAGAAAATTAAATATCGGTGAATGACACTCAGTTTATTGGAGACTAGTCTTCCCCGATGCATGGCTTTTCTCTTCTCCCATTAGTTGATTTGCCTATATATTTCTTTCATTAGTTTATTAAAGTCAAAATTTAAGGGAACTGGCAAAACCTATCTCTGCACTCTTTGCTGATATGCCCAGCATGAACTGAACACTTGTTTTCACCTGTACAATGGGCAAAGACATAGTAGCTGTGTTGTGCCCTGCACGAAGACTGTGACCACATGTTCCTGTTTACATTGCCATATGCCAAATGGGAATGTCCACTGCAGGACGGTATCTATGAATCGAGAAGTGTGAAGGCCAGCCTCATGTAAAATGCTGTAATTACCATCTTGGACAAGTCTGACCGAAAGCTGGAGGGAAGTAGGCCCTACAGTTACTTTGGAAAAAGGTGTTTAGATGAAAACTTAAGTAGATGCTTTAAAAAATGCCACTTTAAATTTTCCTAGATAGAAGCTATTTCTAAATCTACATTTATATAATTTTACATAACCTCTGCGCATGGGTTTGTTTGTGCTGTTACCATCAGGGCAAATGTCTGACTTAACAAACAAATATGCATTACAGGCCAAAAGAAGGTCCCTTGGAAACAGCTTGGAGTTTCAGTGGGGTATGAAGGAACTGGTTGTGATGTCACCTGGGCTAAACTGCCACATAAATCTGGGGCCAGTGCTGGCAGCTGATGTGGAAGCTGAAAGGGCTGTTGTCCTGGTTCTCATTCCACCTCAGGGCAAGTGGGAGTGATGTGGTCACCAGCTTCCCGTTTTGAGGTGACAGCAAGCCAATGATGTGTCCCTGCAAGGCAGCCAGGGCAGTTACCTCCCCCTTGCTGCAAAGCCATTCTTTCATCAGTGCTCTCTTTCCTGGCCCCGGAGGGAATTCGTCTATCTGACCACTGTCTGGGCTTATTTGTCATAATTTCTTGTTTCCATGATAGCCGAGGAGTTTCTTGCATTTACTGTGCTTGAGTACAACAAGATGGGATAAATCCTGTCAGTAAACAGGCTAGAAGGCAGTTTTCTTTCTTTCTTAATATTTTATTTATGGGGAAGCCACACGAATAATTGAAGATGCCTGTTTGCAACCACTGCAATATGTGAGTGGTTTGAAATGTAAACATGTCAACTCACAACTGAGGCTTGAGAAACACATGTGCATAAAGAGCCCCAGGCTGTTTGTCCGTCTGTCACACTTACCTTCCCATCAACTCCCTTCACTGCTCATGCATGGGCAGCCCAGACATAGAGCGTTACTATCCTATATGATGCTGGTGCAGGTTTCCATGGAAAAATTGATGCGGGGGAGAATGGAAACATGCACATGACATGAGGTAAACTTATGGAGCATTTTAGACAGTAAAAAGCAAATGGAATTGCAGACTGGCTTTTTTTCTTTCTTTTCTGTATGACGTACAAATAGAGATCATCTGGGGCTCCAGTAGTGGTGCATTTGAAGAAACTGAAATGCTGTGCAGAAATACACAACAGGAACAGCAGACAAAAGGCCAGTGGGGAGAAAGAAAGAGATGGAGAGGCCTGGAGCATTGGACAATCCCTCTTGCAAAGATCTGATAAGGGGGTAACAGGAGACAGAAATATTGCTTAATAAGATACTGTAAACCGCAGAAATAATACAAAACCCCAGGGTTCTCTAACGAGTGGCAAGGTTTCCAAAGTCTTCAAAATCTGATTTTACTACATACAGGTCAGGCACTGAGTGGATCAGGTTCTCACCACAATTCTTGATCCGGCGTGATTTCAGAACACAAGTGTAACCTCAGTAGTGAGGCTGTAGTGTACTGGATCTATATTAAAGAAAGATTAATGTTCAAACTTCTGCTATCCTAAAACCCTAGGGCATGTGGAAGATGATAGCATTTCATCCCTCCAAATCTAGGACTGAGGGGAGATAATCTGTTGTTAGTTATTTAGAAGTACTGGATTAAAAACTGAGAATTTGGGAAAATGTCAGGAGAAGCATTTTCTATTGAATTAAAATAAACTGGGCACATCAGACCCTAGAAGAGTTATCAGGAGACTGTTCTGAATATACAGAGGGAACTTTGATAAGGTTTTCATGACAGACAGGAATATTTAAAGACAGCTGTCAAGGCTTTGTTCTCCTGCTAAAGAAGCAGAATGAGGGAATAGGATTTTGTAGAAATTGCAGTTAAAGCCTGCTGGGTTGAATCAAACTGAGAAATGTACCCTACCAACAGCTTCAAAAATGTGCATCAATTTAAAAAAAGTGAGGTGGTAAGTGAGCAACAGCACTATGTCAAGAATAAAGCTGATGCAGAAAACAAGGTCTGGTGTGGACTTCTCATCAACTTTGCACTGGTGTCACATTGTTGGCTGCAGTGGACCCAGCCCTGATTAATTGCTCTTGTCAGTCAGATCATGGGAAAGAGTCTTGAAGGAACACTGATACTCTAAGGGCATGTCAGATGTGAAGTTATTTGAGTAGTGTCTTAGTTGAGAGCAGATCCATAAAGTTGTGAGTTGCTGGGCTGTGCAGTGAAAGTGAGTGTTAAGAGCTGCCATGTGTACAGGTTCTGCCTCCTGTTTCTCTGTACGACTAAAGGCCTCTCTCCTAAATGTGTGCGTAGCTGCTGTCAAAATCAGTGGGAATTATGTGAAAATATTGGAGGATGATGAAGTCATGGTGCACTTTAGTTTTCATCACTTGTGAAAGCTGTCTCACTGCATTGTTCATTTGCTAAGGATTGGTTTCTGCAACTTCAAGCCTCTATATTAATGATAATAATGCCCAAGATTTTTTTTTTTCTCTTGAGCTTTCCTGACTTGTATCTAAATTTAGTCTGGGTATGACTGCTCTAATATTTTCTCTTATTTCATATTCATCTCTCTTCTGGCTGCTGGCTTCATTTCAGACAAAGAAAGTCAATATTTTCTCTGCAAGTTATTTCATTTTGCTGGTCTATGATATCATAGCAAATGTCAGCTGATCTTATGTAATATAGAGTCGAAGACAGACTGTTATCCTTTCTTTTACAAATAAACAGATCTAAATAACATAGCTTAATGGTCAAATTAACTATTTTTAGAGCTATTAAAGCAGTTTAAACAGTTCTCTGCTGATGAGAAAGTTTGCCTCTTTTCACGGTGGTCTCTTGTTTCTCCTCCACTTGCATTTGATCTCTCTTAACACTGGCCGTTTTACTGGTAACAAAGTCATCATTCACTCATTACTTAGCAAGTCTGAGCACATTTTATGGTTGATAGCTGGATTGCCAGCATGATCCAAAATTAGCCTTTTTCTGCTTATTTTTGCTTAGCCTGTAGGGCCAAGGCAGTACAAAACTCCATGTGCGGCAGGAAGCAGCAAACGATAGCTGATGTGTTTCCTCACACCAAAGGGGATAAGTCCTCTGCTTTTTTGAATGAAGATAAGTCTGTTGTCAGCAGATGAAAATCTGGTTCAACAACATCAAGAACCCCACTATCAGGCATTGGAACAGGCTTCCCAGAGAAATGGTGGCATTACTGTCCCTATAAGTGTTCAAAAAACATATAGGTGAGGCCCTCAGTGACATGGTTTAGTGGTGGTCTTGGCAGTGCTGGAGTAACAGTTGTGCTTGATGATCTTAAAGGTCTTTTCCAACCTAGCTGATTCTATGATTCTTGATTTCTTCAGTCTGTGATTTGGATAGGAGCTGGATATTTCTCTTTGAGTTCACAACTGTAAAGTGGCCTTAACATGTCCATGATACACATGCACAATAGTTTCTGACCTGCCCAGAGTGGGAATTAGTAACTGTGTTGGAAGATTGGTGTTTGCACTGTGTCACTGTTTTCCTTGATAGGATGCTGCTGGGGGAGCAAGAGCAAGGCAGCAGGCAGGAGCTTCTGGTCAACCCCTACTGTCAGACAGGTCTCCCAGCACAGTGGATTAACTTCAGCTGTTGGCAAAAGGGCAACAAGAATGTATTTCAATATCTCTTCCTCTGCATAAACAAAAGGAAAAGAATACGACCCAAAAGCTGACGAACAAAGAGTAGACAAGTGCACCCACCCATTCAACCTCCCCTTCAATCACTCACACAACGGCTGGCTCTCAAGGCCTGTCTAGGTCATATTATGACTCCTTTATTAGTGTTTAAGGTCACCGGGAGACATGCAAGTGCATCCTATATCAGGAAGTGTAGTATGTCTCAAGAGTGAAATATTTGGCTGTTAGCAGGAGCCGTGGCTGCGACTCGGAAATCCCGGGAAGCGCCTGAAGGGCAGACCGGCTCCAGGCGCCGTGCTGCCTCCCAGCAGATAGTGCCGCCGGGAAGCAGAGCGGCTTTCCTGCCATTCTCCGCACGGGGCTGCCTTCCTCCCAGACTTTCCTACCGAGCGCCGACAGCCCCTTTGCCACTGTCCAGCTGGCTGCGGGCTGTAATTCAAAAGAAAAGGCCTCCACTAAGTCAGGTACCCAGCACAAAAATGTGCCGCCATCTGATCCAGTATTGTTGCTCCTGCAGGAAGGCTGATTAGGAGCACATAACACGGGTGGGGAGGTGGTGGGTGCCAGCCTGCAGCCCTGTGTGAGCAGGCAGCATTTATTGGTGTATTTATCAGCCCTGGGACGTGGGGAGACTTGGCAAGTGTGTGAAGGCACGCTGTCCATGGCACGCACCACGGCCCAGCGCTCACAGGCACTGGAGAAGAGAGAAAAGCAAAAGATGCAATGCTCAAGCTTGTTTCTCAGTGTCTTTAAAGTCAAGGCTGGAGGACTTTCTGGAGCCGCAAGTCCTACAGCCAAGATTAGATCACAAGTGTGAACATCCTTGAAATGCATAAGATGACAGACAATTCCACAGCTTTCTTAATTGTACCCACATCCATTCTGTTGCTCTTTTGGTCCGACTTTAACGTCCCTCAGACATAAGCCACGTTTAGAGAATATGCGGTTTTTCATACAGCATGCCTGAATAGCTAAGTGAAGCTGCTGCTGGCAAAATTTGATGCAAAAAGGGGTGTGGAAACAGGATTGTTTCTCCTTATCTACATGATAAAGTCCAAAATATTTATGTTGTATTAGTACGTGAAAGGATAATATCCCCTTCTCTTTCTTGTCCTCATGTAAAAGAGAGGCAGACAAGGGCATGTAAGCGCCAATATAAATTTTAACACTGAAATGCTTGTCAGCTGTTTAAGCTCTGGTCTTCTTGCAGGGTCGAGGATTCTGTCAAAAACATATCCAACTGCAAATAAATACTGTAAAAGTGAGTGTTTTCCATTACAGCAGGAAGAGACTATCGAGAAATCATCTCAGTCTAACAGATTACAATGACAACATCTCTAAACCCCTCCAGAACGTTTGGCACAAGTAGGTGGAGAGAGAAAACTCCTGGTAGCACTGATGCCTACCGTAGCTACACATCTATTCCCACTATAGATAGATCCCAGTTTTCAGGTATTAGCAATGTTTTTGTTTTCCAAATTGGCCTCAGCCAAACTGTATGTATGTGCGTGTTTGCATGTATTTGTGTGTGGTTTTACACGTGTTTTTATGCATACACAGCAAACATATACTTTATTGTTTGGTTTTTTTAGATTCAATGAAATGGAGAGTCAGCCAAAAATAGAACATGGCATAAAAAACATTAAGGCAAATTTGAATTTACAAAGTCTCTGTTCAGAGCCATTTTTCATTTCCCCAAAAAGTATTTGGATTTTTAAAGAGATATTGTTATTAAAACGTCATTAAAAATCACATTTGAAGCACAATTTCAAAGGAAACAATCCAATAACCATCTTGAAAAGAAGGCTTAGTAAGGGAAAAATTGGCAAATTATTAAAGTGTTAATAATACTTAGATTAAGTGTCTGGGCTTAAAGGAAAAAATCCAGTAACATCACCAATGTGTGGCCAATAGTCATAATTTAAAAATGCCAGGGTTTTTTATGAAACATTTTTGTGTGTTTTGGTCAGCTGCAGATTAATTTCCTTTTTTTTTTTTAGCACAATGGAAGGAGGAGAAAAGTCACATGTTATAAATGATGGGTATAGTTTTAACTTCCTAGCTTTTAGTAAATTTTCACACTACCAAAAACATTTTATTACTACAGTTTACATAGATAAAAAGTGGTGTATCTGCTTACAAGAAAGAGCTTTTACTGGTGCTTGTGGCACATGCCCATGTGCAGTAGCAATTAAGTACTGCCCTTTATAGTCTCCTTTGTCCTATGGGACATCCATCTGCCATCACAAGGTACCTCTGAGCAGCATCTTTGCTTTGGGTAGCTGACACAGGCATGCACAATACACCCCCAAGCACCTTGGGCAGTCAGCTCACAAATGGAGATTTTTTTGAGCGTTGATTTTGGCAGTCAGATCAGATTAGTTGGTCTAACTTTATGCCAGCTGGTTTTGACAGGCTCATTTATTATACTGTAATTTATTTATGGTTGTACTGCAATAAAAACCATCTATGCCTCATATCGCTGACTTTAGAAGATCATCTACAATTAATATTATTGATAGCACCCAGAGGGTCAGCTGGAGACTTTTTGGAAATGTGTATCTCAACAAACCTCATGTGTGGTTTTCTCTGTTCTTTCCTTGCCTCTCCCTGGAAGGATGTCTCTCCCACCCTAGAGAAAGCAGCAGCAATACGTGAGGAGATGATGGTGATGGTCTGAGGGTTGTCTCCTTTCGTCTTCCAGAAGGGAACACTGTTCTCCAGTTTAGACCACGCAAGCCGTCGCAGGCCTGGAGAAGCTGTGAAGGCTTGTGTGCAATCTGTTTTTCTCACGCAGATGTGAGGTCAACAGCATGACAAACCTGGCTGTGTCAGACATACTTAGCAGGCTCAGGGCATTAATAAGCATTCTTCTTAGCTGTCACTGTAAAACAAACCTCTGCTCTGTGAATCTGTTGGAAGATATTTACTGCTTGATTAAAAAAAAGCAACTGTTGGACAGATGAAACTAATTAAATGTTTCACTTTGCTAACTAAAATTTCATATTTCCCTCCACATAGGCTATTATAGGTTGCATGACGACTGACCTAAACATTATCACATGACATGTTGTCATCTTTCATAAATATGTAAGAATTGCTGTAATACTGCATAAACCCAACTTTGGATGTTGAGAAATATGCAAGGGTCCAACATGAAAAGAATCATGTTTCTTATTCCACCACTCTGGCCAAATACCATGTTGTCTTTACTGGAAAACTGGTGTTCATCAAATGAGTTTAAAGCTGAGAGCGGGAGAGGGTGGGACATTGCATTCTTGAGAAATGACATTATAAAAAATACGGTACTGCTTTGTCTTTGTGCTGTTAGTAACTCTGGGATATTATAGACCAAACACGGAGAGCACGCCATGCTGTGCTTGCTCTTCAGCTTCACTTTTTTCTTCACACAGACTACGTAAGGTGATCTGTACTCACTGAGACTTCCCATTCCCTTCAGCTTCACGTGCTTGAGCTTAAAGCTTGAGTTCAAGAAATATCAGACTTTCTCAATCTTTTAGCCCATAATCAAAAAGAAAAAGGGTGGGGAGGGAAGAAAATCCAATATGGCTTTGCTTTTACTTCTATACAAAACAAAAGATGTTATAGAGGAAAGACAGGACTAAAGGAGTGGGAAGAGGTTGATTTTGAAGGGCTGTGTCACAGAAGTGTTGAGGTAAAAGCATTTTTTCTGCATGGTAGTGGCTTTCTGGAGGCTGTAGGTCCTCCAATCATAAGCACTGAAGAACTGTTTCAAAGGTGCCATTTTTAACCTGTGACTCTTGTCTTTCTTAACGTAGTGTTTCACCAATTGAAATAGGATAGGCATAGTACTGTAATGTGTGCTTACCATTCAAGATGTGAAAAATAAGTTTCACTAAGCAGCTTGGAGGTCTGCAGTATCAGCCCATCGTGTACTGTGCCTACTTTGGGGGTTTTGATGAGTACATCAGTCTCACATTGGAGGTGCTGCTGATGTGTGCTTTTGTACTCAGGAACTGGGTGGAAGCTATTTAGCTGGAAGATGCTTATGACTTCTTCTAGCAAAGGAAACAAATGATGAAACAGCAAGTCTTTTCTAAATTTCTTATATGTACTTCTTGTGTTATTAATTTCTTTAGAAATTAATTATTTCTGCCATCCTGGCAATTATCAGGATGTAACAATAAAAAGTAGTAATGAATGGGTTTTTAGAAGTTAAAATCCCTTTCTTGTGGGAGCATCTTCTGAATGGCCCAGCAAATTGTGGACGCTTGCAACTGTAAAAAAATGTCACTTGGCTGCAACAAGCCCAAAGGTTTTGCAAGGCTCTTCTCTCATCATGTTTTTCCTCTTGCCATTTGTCTCTCTTCTCCTGCCTTTCCGTTCCACCTTCCCTCCCTCACCTGTTTCTACCCGCAGTGCACAGCTTTTGCAAAGGAATGAGATAGACTGCTCTGACCCTGCCTTTGTAGGCACAGAGAATAGGAATAAGAAAGAGCTTCGCTCTGCTCAGCAGGAGTCTTTAACACGCTGCTACCGTGCTGCAGCATCAGCACCTTGAAACCTGGTAGATCATGGGAGCACTGTAGATGACACAGAAACAACTGTTAAGCGTGGCTGAGATTTTGACTGTGTCAAAGACCTAGCTAAAGTCAACGTATATGACATCCACTGCCCTGCTCTTGTTCACAGGGTGTCATCACAGAAAGCATCGATACTGGCCTGGCATCATTTGCCCTTGGCAAACCCAGGTTTGCAGCTCTCAACCTCCTTCTTGTCCTTCATGTGTTTGGAAATGGTTTCTAAAACAATCAGCTCCATCATCTTCCCAGGGGCTGGGGTGAGGCTGACCAGCCTGCAATTCCTTGCATCCTCCTTCTTGTCTTCCTTGAGGATGGGTGTGATATTGTCTTTTTACTGCCCTGAGGAGCCTCCCCCAGGTGCCATGACCTTTTGAAAATTATGCAGACTTCCCTCACAATGACATTAGCCAGCTCCTCTGGCACCCTTGGATGCATCCCAGCTGGTCCCAATTTCCTGTGCACATCCAAGTGCTTGTCTCTTGTCAGTGAGTACGGCCTCCCTCTCACAGACTGCTAGCAGTCTTAGGGGCTGTGAGGCCTGGTGACAAGTGAAAACTGGAGCAACAATGGCATAGAGGCGCACCTTCCCATTGCTACCATGTTCCTGACCCCACAGAGCAATAGGCCAACACTCTCCTCAGCCTTCCTCTGGCTGCCAGTGTACTTACAGAGGAAGCCTTTCCCATTGTCCTCCATCCCCCCCTTGCTAGCTTCAACTCCAGCTGAGTTTTGTCTTTCCTCTCCATCCCTACATGCACAACCAATGTCTCTATATCCTCCCAACTACCCCTGTGGACAGCCCAGAAGCAAGGACTGTCAGGCACTTTTACAATACTCTTGGTTTACTGTGACGTATCAGTAGTAGAACAAGGTCTGCTCCCTTCAGCTTTCACATCCAGGCTGACACAGAGCAGTTTTGAGCAAAAACTTTCCAACAGGTTTTGTCATGCCGGTGTTTGTGTACAGTAAAATTTATGCAATGAAATCTGTGTTTTCCTGGGAAATAATAAATATCTTTTGGAATAATTAATATATTAAGGAAATTTGGTATTCCTTCATCATAATAGATATTTCAAAGGAAGATAAGATGGAATCTTGAATATATCTTTTTAAAAAAATACCCAAACGACTTCATTAGATGCTTGGGGTTAATAGTTAATACTGTTAATTCTTGCAAGCTGAGCATTGTTTTATAATAGGAGATCAAGAAAGACAACTGCAGGTAGAAGGCTATGCCAGACCTTCAAACAGTTATAATTTTGGACTCAGTTTCTCAAGGTCCTGAGATGATAGCAGAGCAATATATATAGTATTCCTACTAATACAAAAGACTGCTATCTCACCAATTGACAACCTGAGGGCATGTAAAGAGTGTACCTTGTAGGCTGTTCATTACCATGACAGACTCTTAGTTTGTCACTTGAGTTGTTTAAATTATGTTGAGTTAGAGGGACATCCTGATAAAACAGATTAAATTTTTATGTCAATCACAAACAGTAAGTTCCCATCTTAAAAATTTTAAATATACAGAAAGATAAAATTAATAGGAGTAATTATCAATCTTCACAAAGCAATTTGTTCGCTTACTCTATGGTAGTTATAAATATGGCTTAACATGCATTTTATTTATTTTTGTGGTGGATCTTTGCAGCTTCTACAGTTGGTAAATTTGTAAAAAACACAGCATAGCTACTTAATTAAGACTATAGATGTGGTTTAGACTGCTTTATATTTGGGATAAATTTTGCTTTTCAACTCACAGAGTCAGAGAAGATAGTTTTGCATCTGGGTTGTTTTGTTTTGTTTTGTTTTGCTTTGCTTTGCTTTGCTTTGTTTTGTTTTGTTGTGTTGTGTTTGGGAAGCATTGTTTTCTTCGAAGCGTCTGCATAAAAGTTCACACGAACAGGATTGTAACACAGATTTTTAGAGAAACCCTGGAAAAAAACCAAGTAGAATAACATATAAATTGCATTACAAATCTTTGCTATTCTGCAGAGGACTTAGGAATTAAGCTGCAAGTGAACCAGATAATGAGAATCTTTATGCAGTCAAATACTTGTTTCTCTTTTGCATCTGTTTATGCTAATGTAAGTTTAGTGAAATGTTTCTTTAAAATCTGGGGATATCCTGCAGGAGAATATCGGTTCCAGAAAGCAACACATTATATGGTTAACTCTCTTGAACTTATTGACCATAGAAAATATCTGTGACCATTCGTATTTTGCTTCTCCATGTGAACTTAAAATTCAACACAGAGATAAAGCAATAAGCATTCTGGGATGTAAAACCTGTTGCACATTACGCCAACAGTGGAAGTAACTAAATCAGTACATTCTCTGAGGCGGATCCAATTTAGTGCAACGAAAAGCTGCACTATGACCATATCAGAATTTGTTCTCCACCCTGGAGCCAATAACGGGGCTTTCATGATCTAATACTATTCAAATTTCTGTCCTTCAATTTATAGTGGATGGCTTTGAAGTATTACCTCCAGTGTTACAAAATGAGAGAAATTTTCACTGCAAGAGAGATAAAAGAGATACATCTTCTGGCAAAGACCTAAAAGTACATACTCAAGGATCTACAGGGCCCTAATCTTTTCCCCTGTAAGGCAAACTAATTTAAGAACTATATTATCAGGCTTATAGCAGATGATATGAACTCTCTAGGGCACATTTGGGTAGTAGATTGGGAACATTAGTTGCACAAAATTGATTAACAGAGCTGTGTAATCAGAAACATAGAGAAAGCTTATGGTGAAGGTCCTGCAAGAAAAAACTTGTTATTACTTATTCGAAAATGCTATACTAGCATAAAAATAGTTTGGAAAGCATCTACTTCTATAAAAGTCTACTTCAAACACTGATGTCTCTGGTAAACTCCAGCAAAGAGGGCTCAGAGTTGTCCTGATAGAGGCTAACTTTCTTGTTCTTCCCCAGCTGCACAACAGGAGGGCATGGTAACTGAAACTGAATTGCCTATCCTATGTTCTGCTCCTATCCAGATTTAGGGATGGGATGCTGAGAGCTTCTCTAAATGTAAAGTTCATTAGTATGTTACTGGCCTGGGTTACCAAGAATATAAGACACAAGATAAAAGCTGCAAAAGAAATCAGGATAGTGTTGAAAAACAGCTTAGTAAATTTTCTCAGCAATATGTTGTGGATTATCACAGGGGACCTCTCACTGTAGGATGCTAGAGTTGCTGTATCACATGGTATGATTAATGTATTACGTCTCTGCATTTGAACAATGTATTGCAAATTGAACACTGAACAGATGAGGGCCTATAATATAATTGTCAAGGTCTATGAACATGGATTCCATCACAGAATGTCACACGGTGCTGTGATGGCTGTCTTCTGCTTGAACATGTCAGAGGCACTGTAGAAGCTGACAAAAAAGGCTTGTATAGACTGAGCTGGATCCCTGAAGAGGTAAAGAACAAACACGGAGGCAAGGTGCTTTGCAGAAACATAGTGCTTCCCTAAGCCTAGAGGCTCCAGCTTCCAATGTAATTTAGAGCAGCCCAAGAGTCAATCTGAACTGACTAGAATGATAACATAAAGCTCATTGTGTTGGTTGGTTGTTGCTCAAAGCTGTCTGCACACTAGGCAAAAACTCATTTGCTCTTTATTTCTTTATTCCCACTTCATTTCTTTTAGTTAAGAGGTAGCTTCTTTGCCCATTCTCCATAACTTCACTCACTGTGAGCTTGCATCACTGCAACTGGAGAACCTTTGTATTTTGCTAGGCGTGGAATTGCCTCAAGGTAATATACTGGTAACTGCTATTTCCTTCCAGGAGCAGCATTTAGACTTCGGCTGTTGCTAGCTTATATGAAAGTATTGATGATGAGTGAAGTCAGCCGGGTTTATAATTTTCTGCTGGATTTCATTCATATTTCAAAGAGGTTTAAGAACAGGTATTATGTTGTCTGATGCCAGACATACTGCCAAATTGTCTGAGTCCTCTACAGCTTGTGCCTTTGAAAGAAAACATTTTTCTCAACTGATAAGCACTTCTGATACACAAAAAGGAACAGCTTTGAATATAAAATCAAGGAGCTGCTTCATTTACGTAAAGGTAAGGATCGTATTGTCATTTTGTTTGATGTGAAGATTGAATATTTGCTATATTTTAATTTCCTCAACCAAAATGAAACATCTTTTCTCTAAGGAATGCCACTAATTTGGTCATTTTGTGCAAAAGGTACCTCTCATTTGCCTGTGGTCCGGTTTAAAATCATGTAACAACTTTGAAACACTCAGTAGACAAAGCTTCATAGAATCATTTTACATTCCTGAGAAAACTGGGACAAGAGAATATAAGTGAACATAGAAATATGGAAAATACTCCTGTTTTGACATTTGTACTGAACATATATATGGTGAGAAATCAGATGAAAAGTATGACAGAGAACTAATAATTTTGCTTACCAGGACAAGTATGTAGCCTTGCGAATCTCTCCAGGAGGAAGACGGCTACACTAAAGCTGTCAGTCTCTTTTTGAAAGTAACAGGGACAAGAAGAAAATGCCTCAAGTTGTGCCAGGGGAGGTTTAGATTGCATATTAGGAAAAAATTCCTTACTGAAAGGGTTGTCAAGCACTGGAAAAATCTGCCCAGGCAAGTGGTTGAGTCACCATCCCTGGAGGTATTTAAAAAGGCATGTACGTGTGATACTTAGGGACATCATTGTTCAGTGGTGGACTTGGCAGCGCTAGGTTTACAGTTGGACTTGAAGAACTTAAAGGTCTTTTCCAACCTAAATGAATATGATTCTATGACAATAACCTTTAGTTACAAAAATTCTTACACAATAGGAAATGTAACACATGCCAAATTTCTATTAGCAAACTGAAAACAAAGTCTTACATTGAAGTTAGTGTATTGAAAAGTACCGTAGTAGAAGAAATTGATTTAAAATGTTGCAGCAGCTGCTTTTAGACTGGAGATTTTGTTACAATGAATGTAACAGGAAACAATGAAAGAATTTTTTATTTCTTTATATTCTAAGGTTCATAGTTTTTCTTTAGAGGTAGAAAATAACACAAATATTTCCTAGAGTATCTGATTTGGAGACAATACATCCCTGACTCTCAGGGGAAATTGTTCATGAATAGACTGTATGCAATCACTGCATCATGTGAGCAGACCTAACAAAATAATCTACACATTAAAAAACAAACAAACAACAAACAAAACAACAACATCCCCTTATTTTCAAATGAAAGAGGAGCATAAACTAGAAGGATACACAAGGAGCAATGTGGCTGGCTCTGCTGGTTGTCATTTATACTTTACAATATAACTTGTAAACTGTGGGTTATAACCATTGCTATCCAAGCAGTACTAGAGAAATGGAAGTGAAAGAAGATGTAATTATTCAAAATCACTCTAAAGAACAGGATTATAGGCATGAAGTTTATATGTTACCAGGTACAAAAAGTATGTGAAATCTTGTTTCCTGCAATAGGCCATTTTGAGAAAAAGTGATGTAAAAATAATAAATTCAAAGGTTTCCAGAAACAAACTTGTTAAAATGTTTGTTTTAACAAGGAACCAAAGTCAAACCACTAAGAACAGAGAAATCCAAGTCTTGTCACATTGCAGCGAGTGGCTACACAGCATGCTCCAGATTTGGGGTCAAGTTTTCACAGCAGTGATTTAGGAGCCCAAGTCCAATGAGCATCCCCTGTGGCCACTCTTAGGTTAGAAGTGGCTTCTCTTCCTTCAGGGATGGCAGGACAGGTGATATGGCCACTATTCAGCTGCTCCCAGCCAACTCTGTTAACTTGTACTGGTTTAGACTATGAGGCAAATGGCAGCTGAGGCAGACTGTGTGCAAAGGTGGGAAGATGTCTAGGGAAAATAACTTATCAGGGGTTATCACCACACAAATTCCCAGAGCTTCTGATAGAACAGCAAGAGATGGGTAAGCAAGCAACAGAAAATCCTAAACATCTTAAAGAAGTGAGAGAAGTAGTTCAGACAGAAATGTTAGATAAATTTTAATTCTGTGTGTAATGGTTTTTTTCTTTTTTTTTTCTTTTTTCTTTTTTTAAGGATAGATTTGTGATTACTCAGATGTGATTGAAAAAGGCTGGAGAATTTACATTTGGATATTTATTTCATAGTAAGCTGTGATAATATGAATATATTAGAGTACGATACAGTTTGTTATCTATTATTTCACTCCTTTTGAGTAGACCATGCAGTTCTTCAAGAAATACCACTGTTGAAGCTGAGGGTCACACTTATAACAGTAAATAAAATTGACCAGGGTCTGCTTTCTACCCCGGGAGCTAAGCAGCATGGTATAGCTTGTGTCTGTACAGCCAAAGTCTTCCTTACTGCTGTGCGTGAAGAGTCATAGAATCATAGAATGGTTTAGGTTGGAAAAGTCCTTTAAGATCATTGAGTGCAACCATTAACCTAGCACTGCCTAATGACCCTACATACCACATCTACACATCTTTGAAATACCTCCAGAGATGGTGACTCCACCACTTCCCTGGGTAGCCTGTTCCAGTGCTTGACAACCTTTTTGGTTAGAAATATTTCCTAATGCCCAACCTAACCCTAACCCTAACCATCCCCTGGCACAACTGAAGGCAGTTTCCTCTTGTCTCTGCCCCCACGCAGAGGCTGCCCCCAGGACTAGCAGATGACCACCTCCATGTTCACTGCCACTCAGGGTGCTCCCACTGCTGCACCAGAAAGCACATGTCCTACATGTCAGCCTTTCACTCTGCCTTCGGTCCTGGGGGGCTCCAGCATTTCTCCATGTCTATGGGCAGGCAACTGAGGGGAATCCCTTGTGAGGATCTTCTTCTAAGGTCCCTTGATAAGAAGGGAAGACAGAAGGGAACCCAGGGTGGGAAAGGCAGGTTAGGGACCCTGCACCTCTCTCTAGGAGCCGTAAAACCGCATCAGATGACAGTTAAATTGCTTAAGCTAGCTGGGGAGATAAGAAGTTTTCTAGGTACTTCTCCTCCTCCACCTAAACAGGTCAGAAATAGTCTTGTTTGTATGAAATGGTTTGAAGGGGATTGTATTTGGGAATAGGTTTTGACTAGACACTGTATCTTTTTTTATCTGAAACAAGTTTTGTGGTGGACTAGTGTCACCATTCACACCAAGTGAGGCCTTAGGATTGAATTTGATAACATTAAGGAATGATGATGAATTAGTTAGCTCTGTATTGGGTTGCAAATGAGCATCAGATACTGTACAACAGTTTATCTTTGTTTAGTCTAAGTGATTTTCTTTCACAAATCTTGGGGCTCAAATCAGGATTTTCCACTATCTTATATCGGGCAAATAAATGTTCATTGAATAGAGGGCAGTATTGCATTGTATTTTCTTATATCTGTGGACGTATATAGCAAATAGATCTCAGAAGACTTTTACTTTCATTAGATAGTACTGCTGTGAATAATCATTTCAGCTTTTGTTTTGTACATTTATAGTTCTAGTTTTCTAAGGGCTGAAGGAGCACGTATGTGGGAGTGCAAAGGCTGGGAACAACAATGTTTCCAAGCCTATTTGTAGAGAAAAATGCACGTAACAACACTTGGAGTACTTAAGAGCAATTTATGTAGCCATCTAGATAATGTTACAGGAGTTACTGTTATACTAAGTGCATAATACTGTGTTAGTCCTGCTTATCTCATTTCACTTACTTGACAGACAGTTCTTGTACTAGACCAATTCGTGCTTGTGTGAAATAAGCAGTGAGCATAACGTATAATTAGTCTTATTTTAATGTTTTTACCACCTGAAGCCATAAATGGGCTTTCAGTCCAAGGAACAAGGAGGCTCCTTTCATAACTTCCTAAGGAGCTCACACTCCCTCTGTTTGACATCATGCTGCACACAGCATGTCTTTCAACAGACGTTGTAGTGCCTGTTGATGACTACCTGCTCTTTTCTTACAGCTAGGGAGTTATTTCACTGCCCAGAAATGCAAGAGGTAATGAGCAGAGAAATGTATGTGTAGGTAAGGATATGCATAATGTCCTTTATTCACTTTATTGAATATGACTTTAATCCAGTATCTAATGGAGTCTTGTTCTCTGCTAGTATTGACAACACATTTTAAAGACTGAAAAAACCCCACCTGTAACTTATTGGGAGAGGGCTAATATAGGAAGCTGTTGTTGTACGTGATTAGTGGTGTACCAGTCGGGGTGGATGAGCAGCAGAGAGACTGGCATGGCTGTACATGCTCTGGAAGACTAATACAGCCTTCAATTTAGAAAACTTTCCTTGATTATACCAAAGGTAAAGAACACAATTGGATGAATCCACATACATACAACACTGCGTGTAAGCTTTTTATCCCTGGGACAGGGTGACTGGAAGTTATAGTTTTCAGAAGTAAACCAATGTGCTTACTTTCAAATTTACCTTATCCCAAAGTAAATATGACTTTAGAGATTAATGAGAAAATAATACAGACTATATACAAAATGGAGAACTATGATAAAGACTCTATGACAACATCCCTGAGGAATGTTTTCCCCATTTTGCCTACAGGTAAAAGTCTTACAAATTTTCCTTTTGAGTTTTGGTGCTTTCATCCATTAGACATTTGAAACATCTCATTCATACAGAATACTGGGGAAATAAATATATTACTTATATTGGACCATGTTGCATTATATCATAAAAAGGAATGTAATCTGCTGGTAAGCCTGTGGACTTTAATAATTCTTTTTATATAGTATAACTAAACTACCAAATCCCCCAAACAACTGAAGATCAAGGATTAAAATGGAACCTGCATCACAATCTTAACTAAAATAGTGAATCATTGAGTTAATCATCTTGTAAGGTTTAATGCTCTGTCATTCTCTTTCTACTAATTGCTATCAGAGTATCTTTTTTACTCTTCATTGCATAATGTAATGATTTTCTTGATAAGAAAAAAAAGCTCACTGTGGTCACACAACACAAAACACTGATCATAAATGAACTCATATCATCAGCCACCGGCATAAATGTGCTAAAAACATTGACAACACAACTGTAGCAGCTGGATTTACACCAGATCTTGTATTATCTTCCTGTGCCGCTCTAACTTTGTGCTGGTTCAGGTATTTTAAGTCTTCATAAAGCTGGAATAAAACTGGAAGAAAAAAGCCTAAAACTGGCATAGACTCTGGATAATGTGACGAAGATGTAGTTGTGTGATGGTGTCCTCCAATCTCTGAGAGATGCAGAGTGGAGAATGCTGACACTTTGAAATTGGGATAAAGCAGAAAACTTTCATGGGCCAAGCCAAACCCTTGGGCTGGAGCCCCAGTCAAACATTGACTTGGTCAGACTTCGATCATCATTGCATCAATCTGTTCCTAGCAGGGATAGAAGAGACAGATATTTGACACCTAACGATGGCACTTGAGAATAAAAGGGTGAACCAGGAGATTCCTCCTATTAACACCATTTATTTTGAAGGAGTCAACATGAATTGAAATAATTTTGTCAGAGACATTCTTCTTTTATCAGAGAAAGAACTCTCAGTAATTTTACTTATTACTTTATTGAAGTTCCCTTCAAAGAGACTTCTTATAGGGATCAGACAGCCTCTGTTTGAAGTACACTTGAATGGGCACTGTAAGAACAGAGAAAACTCTGGTAGCAATTAGTAACAATATTTTTTTCAAGGAAGGGGAAAAACGTATGAAAATACTTTTTATCAGGTCTCAGGAGTGTCTTCTATGGCCCTTAGTAGTCAGATAAAAGGGTCTGTGTGATGTTTACACAGCCTCCTGCAGAGTAATTGCCATAGCAGCTCATATAAAAGCGACAGTAAAAAGGTGTAAAAGTCATTTGCTAGGAAGAAATAGGAAGCAATCAGCAACACTTTAAACAAATTATTGCCATGAAATCACTCTCTCAGCTTGAGATAAGCACTCGGGTCTGTTAAAGCTATAACAGCCATGTGGCTTCTCCTCCCAAGACATTTTTCTGCGAAGTTTTTATTCATAAAATGAGGGAATGCACTGGAGTTACGTTTTATGCCAGCGCTGAATATGCTTGCCCTCAGGCTACGGCTGGTAACCCCTTGTGTGTGTGAATGTGTGAATGCCTGTGTCTACATGTGAATGTGTATGTGTGTTCACGGGCTTTTCAAACGTGTGATTAAGAGTGATGTCCTTCTGCAGTGAAGAAGTCTGCGCAGGTTAAGCTGGTTGAAGTGGCTGTTTGGAGCAGAGCCATCTGCAGACGTCTATGGTAGGTAGCAGAGCTCTCAGCTGCCCCAAGAGGGAAGCGCTTGGCACAGGTGAGCTGTGAAAGGAACGTCCTTTCAGGGGGAAACCTGAAGGACGGGAGAATTTTTCGGGCTGCCTGTGAAGCTGGGCCAGTTCTGCGGCTGCCCTGGCTCCCTGGGAGATGCGCCCTCCTGGCACTCTGCCTTTGGAGGGAGAAAGCATTGCCCCTGTGAATCCCTTACCCTGCCCTTGGTGGGAGGCTATGTCCATGCTGAACATTTGGCCGATGTTCTAGCTCCCGGTTGCTACATCCAAAGAGTACTTGAACTGTGTATGCAATTTGTTGTTATAGGAAACTCAGAAGTGGTCACTTCAGAATTAGTGTGATTCTGACATACTTCTGGGTGTGCAGAGTTTTCAGCTATTATTTCTGCTTATTCTTTCTCTTTAAAAAAAACATTCCCTTTTGCTCCTTTCAGATCAGATGGCTGTGGGTGTAGGAAATGAACATGAGACCAATGACTTCTGCCTTTTACTGAAAATTGCTAAAGTCTGCCCATTCCCTCTGATGTCACTGGTAGGATTGGAAGTGCAGGTGGGGACTTAGCAGATGAGTTCTTGAGAAGGAAATTCTCATTTTGTAAATCTCCTTTCTGAGAGAAACTTGGAGAAACATCTGAGAGAAACATCTGGAGATGCAGGGCTCCAGCATTATGATTCAAAGGGAAAAAGCAGGAATAGCAATGGATGTGATAATATTCTGTGTGCATACGTGCAGGACGGGGTCAGCAGGAAAGGAACTGGGAATGAGGTGGGGTGGTCGTAGAATATGGGGAAGGGGAAGTGATTAGGAGAGATGGGGGGTTACAGGGCTACCTTTACTGTGAGAAAATGGTCCTTGGCATTTGCAAGCCGTACCCAAGCAATGCAAGCAGGCTAGGAGGCAGCAGTTGGCACTGCTCCCAGGAGTCTGCCAACAGCCAAATGACAGAGGCAGCTGTGGGACAGTGCTTAAGTCTTTTCCCTGGCCTTGCTGCATTTACTGGAGCAGACGCAGCAAGGACAACACCACCATGCACAAAGCAGAAGCTGGTTTGGGAGAAAAGAGATCTCTTCTGTGAAGGAGGGGAAACGTTCCCAGTGCTCCCAGCAGGGTCTGACAAACAGTGGCATTGCAGGTGATCCTTAAATCAGAGAGAAGAAACTGGTAATGGAAAGCAGAGAGGCTGTAAGTTCCCACTATAGACTTATGATGGAAAAGAGCCAAGAAATCCCCAGCTGCCTGTTTTTAATATATATATATTTTTTATTTAGGTGGACACATGTGGCTGCAGGGATAGTCTCTTCAAAACCCAGGCTCTGCTTCTGTCAGATGGAAGAGATTTGTGGGTGTCACAAAGTCAGAGCTCATAGACTTTCAGCAGTGCTGCTATAAAAATCTGTGGTAAGGTCTAGTTATTCTTTTGTCCCTTTCTGACCACCCCAGCACCACACATATTGCAGCACTTGCCCACTTTCTTGGAGGTGAATTCACTCAGAGAGGAGCATGAAAGAAAGTTACTGCTGGTCTTTGCTGCTGCCTTGCCACTAGCCTGGGAACATTCTCAGTCATACTGGAAAGCACTGCAATTAGGTTTGTTACCACAATGCTGATTCCTTTTCTGAACTACAGGAGCTTAAAAATTAGAGAATCTCTTTCACTTACTTGCACCTAAGTATGTGACACGAGTCAGTCTCTTTTTCAGTTCTGAAGCGTCACTGAAGTTGGACTCATTTTACGTTTTGTTATCAGTCATTAGTTGTGTTCTGCATTTCCCTTCAAGCTACTGTATTTTCCTTTCTAAGGATTTGACTTTTGTTGATATTAATTGGAGCACAAAGACTGGATCCATTTCTGGTTTCAAACGTCACCAAAATTCTTGCATAGTGCAAGATGGAGTTTGCTCAGGCTCATGTCTGCATGGAAAATATTCAACCCTGTCTCAAGGCTTGTTTATATGTTCTTTGATTTCAATATTACATGAACCAACTGCTATTTAATTAGTGAGGCATTGTAGAAATTCTTCTTATGGGTGTAATTTGCTTTGATCTCTTGCCTGAGGAAGGAGTTTAGCAATAGAACCACTGTTCCTTCCTAATACAAGCGCACATAATTGTAGTTGCTTTGTCCTGGCTGCAGACTAGATTATTTCTCTACAGCTTTTAATATATTGCTTCTCCCTTTCAAATAATTTTTCCCCATCAGGAGCTTGCTGTACATCTCTCACTTCTTTGCTAGTCCATGTTGGTTTAGCCTTCAGGCTGCATGCTGCCACAACCTTTTTATTAGGGCCTTTTGACTAGGAAAGTGATCAGCAAACGTCTTGTGGAAGCTGGATTCATAACCTCGTGGGTTCTTTCAGATCTTTCTTTTGCATTTTTTTACATATAGGTGGAGAGCAAGCAACATCCAGCAATTCTTACCTATGCAGTCAGCAAACTTGAAAGAGTAGCACATGTGCAGTTATTTACTTGTTAAGATATCACTGTTGCATTGGGGATTTCTGGGGCACCTATCCTGTTGACCTCTTTGGTATTAGGTGGCCCAGACCCTGCGCATGATGCTCTTTTAATTGTACTTACTGTGACAGGAAGGAGTCTGCCTGGACATGCTGTCAAGCAGAGAGCAGGGGGTGAGTCTGTCCTCTTTCCTTCAGGAGAAACAGCTGGGCTGAAGTCAGGCTGGGAGGAGAGGTCAGCCAGTCACCTTGGGGTCAGGGATACAAAAATCTGAGTTAAAGTCTTGGTTTCCACAGAAACAGCAAGTCTTCCCTTACTCTTTTTCATCTCTTTCTTTCATCTCTCCCAGCTCCTCCCCACAGTCTTGGCATCTGATGTACTGAGGCCAGCTAGCTCATCTTTCAGCAGCAACCAGAGGAGCTGCTGCTATGCTCACTGTTCATGCCCGTCACAAACCCAGCAGCTCAAATGCTCTCCTCCACTGGAGGCAAATCTATAGCTAGCTATGACTGTAGAGAAGACCACAATGTGCCTCCCAAAAGTGGAAGCTGAGCCAGCACTCAAAAGGGCAGAGCAGGCTCTAGCCCTTTAGCAAGGTGAGGACACAGAAGAACCTCCTTGCATAAACTAGGAAAGGAAGGAATGCAAAAGGAAGTGCTGCAAGAGCCAGGGAGAGGAGAGTAAGTCCTTCTTTTCATTGCCCACAGTCTCTGTGGAAGGGATGTGCATAGGTAAATGAGTTTTCCACTTGTCTGTGGTATAAATTGCAGGGGATGAGGAGTGAATCCTGTGCATTTGCTTGCAGTGATTCTATCAGTGACATTTGACTGAGGTTTCCCTGGTAAATTATCGCACACTTCTTTCCATCACTTTCTGACAGTCTGGACTGACAGCCTCTGCAGCTTTCTCTAAATAAAAGCTAACACACAGCAAAGCATGGTAAGCAATCAGCATTCAATCAGCACTACAGCTTGCTTTCTTCTCCTCTTTTCTCACTCCCTTCTGTGCCCACTGCCTCTGAAGTTTAGCATCCACTCTTCTTTCAGGAAGAGCAGTCTAACAGATTGAAGAGAGCTTGTGAAAGAGAAGAAAGCTCTTTGCATGGTGATGTCTCTGAGCATATTCTGTGCCTCTCATTCTCAATGTGTAAATGTGTAAAATTCTCGTCTCTGTAAAATGGGGTGATACTTCCTTGCTAAATTCAGTGACTGTGGAGAGGAGACTATGCAAAATAGCCAGAAAGATGACTGGATAGTGTGCTTGAGGAAAAAACAATGCTGAACTTGTCTTCCTGGCAGAAGGAAAAGTGAAGCCTTAATTTAATAGAGCAGAATAAAGCCATATACCTACATGAGCTGGCAGCTGTGAGAAAGAGGGTAAAACCCACTTGGTGTGCATTTATGAGCAGTGTTTTTGGAGTGCCCTTCTGTCATATGTTGCTGTGTCCTTAGCTTCTGCTTGCTGAATTCAATCTTCTGATGTCTGGGCAAAGACTGTACTCTGCTCATCACACAAGAAGCTATGTAAGCTGCCTAACTCATCTCTTGAAGCAGTATAGCATTTTCTACAGCTCAGTATCCTCATTCTATAAGCAGACTTATGTTACAACTCCGTACAGGTTCCAGTATGGTTATTATTATGGACTGGACCTCCTGATAGACAGACATTGTATGAACATGGGTCAGTAGTTCACAAACTAAGTACTGCAGCACTATGTTGTAAAGCTTCCAGCTTACTTGTGGAACAGGATTTAAACAAAAGGCAGCACCCTTCACAATGCCTTTATGTATTTTGGCCCCAGCATCAAGGATGAGCTGCTCAGACCCCTGCAAGGCTGCCAGCAAAGGGATGGGGTCAGGCAGAGGGTGAGGAGCTGGTGAAGGGCAGCCTTGGGGTGCAATGAGGGTGTGCTAGAGGCAGCTGTCCTCGTCCGCCAGCACCTGCAACACAAATGTGCCCAGAGTTTGGTGAGGGCAAGTGGTTGTGATGAAGAGAAATAGGAGAGTAAAAGAAGGTATGGAGGTAGCACATGAATAGCCTTTGAAATTCCCCAGGCTTGAAGAAGACAAAAACACCAGAAGATAGAAGGGAAGAGAAAAGGCTTGCTTTTTCTCTTTGTCCCTATGTTGCCCTTTTCCTTCCTACAACCTTTTCCTTGACACAGTGAGTCATGATCTTGTGTCAGAGGATGCGAAATTTTGAGCCATAGATCGCTCTGTCATAGCCACATTCCTGACTCAAATTCCTGCTGATCTCAGCCATCTCAGCTCCACACAGCACGCACTGCAGCTGCTTGCAAAGCAGTGCTAACCACCTGGCGGCCTCCAGACATGTATCTCTAGGACTCCCAAGCCAACAATTTACATTGTGGCAAACCCTCGATCTCATCATGGTTCCTCTTGAGCTATGAAAGTATGGTAATGGGTAGAGCCCTCACTTTGATCTTTCCCAGTCTATGGATCTTCTTCCGTTCATTATAATTGCCCAGGGGCTTACTTAGGCTATTACAGGCCTGATAAAGGCCAGACTTGACAAAATGGCTGTTCAGCCACCTCAGAAAAGGACAACAGGATGCTGAGACTGTCACGGCGGAGCTGCTGTCTCTGCTTGGCTGGTGTCCCCAGCGAGGTCAGCCTGGCCCCAGACTGCTCTTCAGATTAATTGCATTTCAGCAGCAGCAGGGTGCCAGGTGCCTCGCCCTTGGTGTCAGACTCATGTTGCATCAGACCCATTCTGAACATGGGAAACTAGGGCAGATAGCTATCAAACAGGGCTTGAAATCTGGTTTAGACCAAATCCTCCTTCATACTCAGAAAGGCTTCTTAGGATACCTTGCACATGTGGGGTATGTGTTAGTAACCAGTGTTTCTCCATGGAATCTTAGCTGCCATCCTCAGTCAGGATTTCAACAATTAAATAGTAAGCTGTGGAATAATTGCTAGCTACCTTGGCATCCAGAGGCGAAGCAAATCCAAGTTGTATGCGATAGGTAGTAAGGCTGGATAGAGTGTGGCACCTGGTAAAGAAGGAGATCATCAGTTTTTCTCTTGCACTAGGAAAATTTGCACTCTCCCTTATACTTGCAACATATACAGAAATTCATATTTACAAATAAGACATGCCTACAAACGCATAATGATAACACATTAAATACTGAAATCTTTGCTTCAGGGTCTTCACACTTGGTCAAATGTTTTTGAAAAACTTGAGGATATTTTAGTTATTTCATAAGCCATGACTAACATTAAGAATGACACTACTTTCCCCAAACAGCATTGACTCATACCTTTCCTAAGCTCCAGAGCTAGTAACAGCAGTAGGGAGCATTGCTCTTCCTTCTCCATGGATTTGCAGGGAAGTGGATGTGGGGGGTGACACTGACTGTCCCGAAATGAGTGGAAAAACTTGCACTAGTTTCTGTAGTAACAAAACAGTCCAGGAGGTGCTTTTTCATTAAGCCATGCAGCAGTAGTTTGTGACAGATAATGTATAAGCTGTTTGTTGGTGTCTATATTCCATGTAATAAATCAATGTTTTACATAGAAGCAGACTTTTTGGGTTTTTGCTGCTACTTTTAACAAGAGTGGTTTATGGATATGAAAGCAGTCTCGAGTGAACTGGAGTGTTTTGGCCAAAGAACTCCTTCAGAATCCCAAGCTCCCTTCTCTTTTCTGTTGAAGTACCCTCATCATCATAGTAAAACTGCAGGGTGATACACAGAAAATGTAATCCTAGGACTAGGAATATGGCTACTTTTTCTTTAAAAAGAAAATGCAAATATAGGAGCAAGGTTGCACTTTCTTTAAGCTGTGTGTTGCACATGTGAAATAACATTAATCATTAATTTTTCTTAAAAGCAAATATAAAAACATTTTCTTGAAATTTAGAGGGGGTTTAAAATTCAAGCCTAGTAATTTTCTTACATACATTAGTCTTCAAAGCTTCCATTCATTAATGTGTGCAAGAAACAGGTAAACTCTGAAATTACCCAGATCAATCAAAAGTGTCTTTTAAATGCATTGTCCTGTTCTTTAATAAAGACAAGCATCTGTATATAATCAGCAGCTCATGAGGATATAAATGAGAATCACAGCAGTTCTGGTCTGGGGGCAGATTTACTGCAGCATCCCATCTATTCCAAAGCGCAGAGAATGCTCTTATGCCCTACCTGATCTTAATATCAACAACGATTTCTGTCTTGGATTTTGTTCTTTGCTGAAAAAGCAGCTCCCCCAGTTGCAGCTACTTTTCATCCCAGGTTTTCCTTTTCCACTCTCAGGTTGTGTAATAAGTCATAGCAAGGACATCTAATCATCTCTAGAACGTGACAACATTTGGTTCAGACTCCCTTATCAGCATCACCTTTCCTTCTGCCTCTGCCTCATCCTTAAAGAAGACCAGGCAGTGGGCCTTAGTGATCAGTCACACGTCGACCACTTCTTCAAACACTTCATGTGGGAAACCATTCAGAGGCATGTTTGCTGAGCTGCAGACCTGGAAAATAACTGTCATCCAGACCTTTACATCTGTCAAAGGAATTTCAGCCCAGTGACACCATTTTGCCCCTACTTTTTAAAAAGCCCTTGGATTCTTTATGACTTAAAACTACTGCTGTGGGGCACTACTTTGGGATGAGCTCTTCTTCACACAAAGATTTAGCCGAGAACTAGTTACACACCTTTAAAATGAAAAAGCTCTTTATTATATCCTGTGTTGTAATTAAGATGAAACTGCGTGCTTTGTTTCCTTTGTTTCCTTTGTTCCTGTTGTTGTATGGAAAACCCCACACTTCTGTATACCCAGGAAAGCTGATCACATCTGGCTCTGAGCTAATGTGGCTGTGCCAGTAGCTGGGTAGCTTCCCTCCACCTTGCTGTCCCCCTGGCCCCTAAACTGCCCTGCCCTTGTCCCTGGTGGGTCTCAGCCACTCCCCAGGCTGCCACAGCAGCTCTGCAGAAGGCATGGGCTGTCCTACGCTCCTAACTGCCTTTAAGAGTAGGTCAAAGGGGCTCCCAGCCTTTTGCTGTGGGACCAACATCAGTCAGGAGAGCTGGGTCAGGCAGGGAACTGATCCTAACCCCAGCCATATCAGGTGAGGAAGGGTGGCTTGGATCCTGAATGCATCACCTCAGCCTGTGCTTGACTCTAAAGGTGATGGAGAACTATAGAGTTTGATAGGACTGAAGGTTGGCTTGCATTGACTGGTTCTGCTCGCAGCACAGAAAGCCAACCATACTGTGGGCTGCATCAAAAGGAGCATGACCAGCAGGTCGAAGGAGATGATCCTGCCCCTCTGCTCTGCTCTTGTGAGACCTCACTTGGAGTATCGTTTGCAGTTCTGGTGTCCTCAGCATAAAAAGGTCATGGAACTGTTGGAACAAGTCCAGAGGAGGGCCACGAGGATGATGAGGGGACTGGAGCAACTCCTGTATGAAGATAGGCTGAGAAAGTTGGGGCTGTTGAGCCTGGAGAAGAAAAGGCTGCATGGAGACCTCATAGCAGCCTTCCAGTATCTGAAGGGAGCTTACAAGAATTCCAGAGAGGGACTCTCCATTGGGGACTGTAGTGATAGGAGAAGGGGTAATGGGTTCAAACTTAAACAGGGGAAGTTTAGGTTAGATATAAGGAAGAAATTCTTTACTGTAAGGGTGGTGAGGCACTGGAATGGGTTGCCCAGGGAAGTTGTGAATGCTCCATCCCTGGTGGTGTCCAAGGCCAGGTTGGACAGAGCTTTGGATGTCATGGTTTAGTGTGAGGTGTCCCTGCCCATGGCAGGGGGGCTGGAACTAGATGATCTTAAGGTCTTTACCAACCCTAACTGTTCTATGATTCTATAATAACACTTGGATACCATATATTATACATTTTGTTAAATCAGGACCTGATTGTGCTGGGATGTAACCCACTGCAGAAACACTAAATGCTGTTGCATATACCTGCATTAAAAAATACAGACCTTGTCGCAAACCTGATCACTACTGCATCTTGTTATACCTTACAAGATGCTAACTGCTTCCTACCTGAGTGTCTTACGTGCAATGTCATTAGAATGTAATGGCATTTAGTGCCTTACAGAATAGAACTTTGGTTATTTGGAAATTTGTGCACAAAATATTTTAGTTCTTCAACTGTGCTCATTTAGGAGCATATTCTGTGAATCATACATAAATCTCAGTTTAAAGCTAATTTTTTTCAGGGAAAATGCAAATTATACATTTTGAATACATCTAAATGCATCAATGTTAACCTGCTGCTACAATCGTATATGAAAGGTAGAAAACATACTGTTCTCTTACACAATTTGCATTTAAATTCTGCTGAATCTTTTCATCAAATAATCTCTTATTTTATTTTTTTTTCTTCTTTTTGCTTTGGTTGAATACCAAATCACAAAATCAAATCCAAATACTGCAAGTGATGTGTTTTGGAAGCAAATGCTATTTTGCCTCTTCTTCCTTTGCCAGTAATAGTAACCTTATACAGACATGTTAACTTTTATTCAGCTCTGTTCTTTTCTCTGTAGAATGCCAGGTAGAATGCTTAGTAAGTCTAAATAAAAAACACAAAACCTAAATCAACGTTCAGCCTTGACCTTAACATCCTCCTTGTTATGTTAACCTTTGTGTGCCAATTAATGAGTAATGCTTTGAATTCACACAGTTCCTTTTTCCTGGAGATCACACAGAACTTGAAACAATTATCCACCAGAAAGAACTGTAACTATTTAACATATATCTTAGCCTAATTTTCATATGATTTCCCCAGCACATTAAGTGTTCCTGTGATATTTTGCCTCCCTTTACACCTGAACAGTAATCAGGGTCAGCTGAAGAGGGTCAACTGCAGCCTGGCAAGAGGGGTTGGTTCTGAATGTGATTATAGCTCTTCAAGAAGCCAATGCATACAAGAATAATATATATATATACATATAAAAATAAATAATTTATCCTTTATTTCCTCTTTCCTTGCTTTCTTTTACCTCTTTCCTCCATTCTTCGCTTCTTCCTTTCATCTGTTTTCTCTCATTCTCCCTTCCTTCCTTCCTCTCCTCTCCTCTCCTCTCCCCCCCTCCCTGTCTCTCCTCCGCGCCCACAT